>JAINUG010000478.1:35000-45000 GCA_029706075.1 Aldrovandia affinis
AGCACTCACACACACACACACACTCACACACTCACACACACACACACTCACACACACTCACACACACTCACACACACTCACACACTCACACACACTCACACACACTCACACACACTCACACACACTCACACACACTCACACACACTCACACAGCACTCACACACACTCACACACACTCACACACTCACACACACACACACACTCACACACACTCACACAGCACTCACACACACACACACACACTCACACACACTCACACACACACACACACACACACACACACACACACACACTCACACACACACTCACACACACACACACACTCACACACACACACACACTCACACACACACACACACTCACACACACTCACACACACTCACACACTCACACACACTCACACTCACACACACTCACACACACTCACACACACTCACACACACTCACACACACTCACACAGCACTCACACACACTCACACACACTCACACACTCACACACACTCACACACACTCACACAGCCCTCACACAGCCCTCACACAGCCCTCACACACACTCACACGCACTCACACACACTCACACACACTCACACACACTCACACACACTCACACAGTCAGGCCCTACACTGCTGCTGGGCTGTTTTCTCACTGTGTCTGTAAAAGTTTTATTTTCGCATTAAGAGAAAAAACGTTCTATTAGCGTACAAACTTTGCTGTGAGCAACCCTTGTGACAGCGCGCCCGGCTGCCGTGGAGACGCCAGACAGATCACGTTTCTATGGTAACGGAGACTGGAAGCCCATAGTCACCGTTGATGTGCCACAATAATCTCTCTTCTTTTACACAATCATTTGAAGACATTGGTGTTTTTCAATAAACATAACTCACCATAAACTCATCCATGCCCCCCCCTCCAACCCCAAAACAAAACTTTTATTTTGTACCAGCAGTGATCTTCCACACCCCCGCCTTAGATGCTCACGGCAGCAAATCCAACTGCAGTGACTGATTCGATCGTTCATCTCGTGAGTTTAAACCTGCAGCCACGTTTTCAGCGCCAACCGGGAGCCAGACCACAAATACCTCTTTAGTTTAGACACAAACGACCTGGATTCAAGTGCCTTCGTCCTTTCTTTTTTTACAAGACTTGACATGCAATTAAAACAAAATATTCACATCATTAACATGAGGACAACCGCAAGAAAGAGAGAGGGGAATAATAAGCTGTCCCCCCAAACCTGAGATCTAATGAATATCTTGATGTTTTTCCGTCCAAACCGTGCTGACGGAATACAGCTCTGCGGTGACAAATGGGCTTGTCTGGGACGGGAGAGGGGACCACTCAAGGGGGCGGAGGGGGGGGCAGTGGCGAGGAATCCTCCCCCCTCCATCTCTGGACTCTGGCACGCCCAGCTCCAGGCCCTGCTGGTGTGATCAGACAGGCCCGTCAGGACCCATCGGTCCGGCTCAATTCACAGGCCGTCAGCGCCGCTACGAGCCGGACGTGCTAATCGCTGCGGACTCAAACGTTTGTATGGCGCGCGTGCGTTTCCACGGTGAGCGTGCTGCCACAGGAGGAAGGACGCAGACACCTGTCAGTCACCGAGGGAGAGAGAGGAGGGAGGAGAGGGAGAGAGGGGGAGGGGAGGGAGAGAGGGAGAGAGAGAGAGAGGGAGAGGAGAGAGGGGAGGGGATGAGGAGAGGGGAGGAGAGGGGAGGGAGAGAGGAGAGGAGAGAGGGAGAGGGGAGGGAGAGGGGAGGGGAGAGGAGAGGAGAGGGAGGGAGAGAGGGGAGGGAGGGGAGGAGAGGAGGGGAGGAGAGAGGAGAGAGGGGATGGGAGGGGATGGGGGAGGAGAGGAGAGGGGAGAGGGGGAGGGAGGAGAGGAGAGGAGAGAGAGGGAGAGAGGGAGGGAGAGAGGAGAGAGAGGGAGAGGGAGGGGAGGGAGAGAGGGAGAGGGAGAGGAGAGAGGGAGAGGGGAGGAGGGGAGAGGAGGGAGGGGAGGGAGAGGAGGGGAGAGGAGAGAGAGAGAGGAGGGAGGAGAGGGGAGAGAGGAGAGGAGAGGAGAGGGAGAGAGGAGAGGAGGGAGAGAGAGGGGAGAGGAGAGGGGAGGGAGAGGAGGAGAGAGGAGAGGGAGAGAGGAGAGAGGAGAGGGGAGGGAGAGGGAGAGAGAGAGGAGAGGGGAGGAGGGAGAGGGAGGAGGGAGAGAGAGGAGAGGGGAGGGGGAGAGAGGAGAGAGGAGAGGGGGAGAGGGAGAGGAGAGAGGGAGAGGAGAGGGGGAGAGGGAGGGAGAGAGGGAGAGGGAGAGGGGGAGAGGGGGGGAGAGGAGAGGAGAGAGGAGAGGAGGGAGAGGAGGAGAGGAGGGGAGGGAGAGAGGGAGAGGAGGGAGGGAGGGGAGAGAGGAGGAGGGTGCCAGAATAACACCAGCAGGAAATCTTATTTGCAAACATTTTACTCCGGGAGAGAAGGGATATAAAAGAAAGGCGCTAACATCGTTCTGAAGTGGAGTATTTACATCTCCCTGTGTCGACAAAGAAGGATCCCGTCTCAAACGTCCCTGCTGTGAGACCTGCAACGCGCACCAAACATGCATTCGGTGCTCATTACACTTACAACCCAGCTGAGCTTTCAGGCAGTTTACCCATCCGTCTGTCTTTCTCACGGTCTGTCTGTCTGTCTGTCTGTCTTTCTCGCGGTCGGTCTGTCTGTCTGTCTGTCTGTCTGTCCATTCATCCATCCCTCCATCCCTCCATTCCTCCATCCAAGAAAAATCAAACGTTACAATCAATCGATCAATAAAGTCAGTCAGTCAGTCAGCCAATCACCCAGCTGATTCTCGTTTGCTGCGGCGTTTTGTAATGGGATCAGGGCACTGCACAGGGCATTATTTCCAGAGAAGGGTTTGAAGGGAAATGGCAAAAGCTGAAACACTGTCTCCCTGGCCCTCTGCAACAAGGCGATCAAGATGAACTTCTGTAAATGAAGCAGGGAGAAATAGTGCACGCCATTATGCCACGTGTCACATGACAGCCGCGATCCGCGCACCGCACAGCGGAGTGAGAGAGCGTGTGATGCTTCTGTTCAGGCTTTTAACATCAGCTAAAAATAAACATGTAAAACAGCTAGTTCTGTTACACAAGACCTGAACACACACACACACTCTCTCACACACACACACACACACACACACACTAACATATACACACACACACACACACACACACACACACACACACACACACACACACACACACGCACACGCACACACGCACACGCACACGCACACGCACACGCACACGCACACGCACTAACATACACACACACACACACACACACACATTGATCATCTAAAAATAAACATGTAATACAGCTAGTTCTGTTACACAAGACCTGAACACACACACACGCACGCACACACACGTTCAGGTCATCATGACTTTTTCTCCTAATCCTCATTTATAACCAATCTGCCGCCCTGCTCGTAAAAACCGCTCGATGATGTCATGAGGCAGTTCTTCACGTTAGCACGTTAGCAGGTGCGGTACCGCCGCACCAGATGTTTTTTTTTTTTTCATTCATATCATAACATGCATCTTCATTAATTGTTTCTGCAGAGATTAGTCATTATTCTGAACTGGGGTGGGGGGGTGGGGGGTGGGGGTTGAGGGTTGAGGACTGACATAACCAACGTCCCTGCCACTCCGAGTTACAGCAGGAGGACGGGGGGGGGGAGCAGACAGGCGCTAATTGTTTACGCGGCTCATCACAGTGAAGTGAATCTGAAACCCTTACAATAGTTCTCTCGGATAACACCGAGGCCGAGGGAGACAGACAGACAGACAGACAGACAGACAGACAGACAGACAGACGGAGAAGGAGAGAGAGATCTGCCTGACTAATGCCCGTCTCTGAACACATGTCGACCAGCCTACGCGAGGCTCGTACATACAGTAGGCACAACTGGGCTCATAACGGAGAGGTTGCAGGTTCGATTCCCAGGTGGGGCACTGCCGTTGTGTCGTTGAGCAAGCTACTTATCCAGCTGTATTAATGGATTGTATGTAAAGAAATGTAAACTGTGTGAGTCGCTCTGGATAAGGGCGTCTGCTAAATGCCTGTAATGTTACGTAATGTGTAGATCCTCCATGGCACCTCTGACCCTCACATGCACGTAACATCAAATTAGACCCGTAATGGACAATCACATCCATTTCACATAGGAACTGCTCACAAGACACACATATATACTATGCGAATGATTGTGAACAAAATGGGATCACTTGACTTACACATACAATGACAACATGTGGCATGCATGTGGAAGTGTGTGGTATACAGTTGAATTGATGTCCAAAAAACATGTGAGATTCGTGTGATTTTTCTGTAAGGGGAATGAGCCAAGGCATTGGAGACTATTGACTCGTCTATAAGCACTGGAGACTATAATCTTGTCTGTGACTACTGCATTGGTTAAAAGCTGTCTTTTTTTTTTTGCAATTTCTTTGAACGTTAACAGAACCCCCTTCAGAGTGCGCCTCTTATTCAAAGATGTGAACAGAAATACCAAATTTAGGACAAAAGGGTGTGTGAAAATAAGAATGAAGCTAAGACGTTGCCAGCTGACATAATGGAATTGTCCTCGGTGAGAGTGGCTTGACACAGCTGTCACCGTAAGCTTGTTTTGCCCTGCAGGATGTAATGAATGCAAAATATTGCAAAGCAGTTGGCTTGCCAGATGGCTGCTTTATTACATAAAAGTGCGTTCACTTACACATCAAGCGATAACCGTTCAATCGCAATCAGTTTACTTTCCGCATTCGTCTTTAAGACCACTTAGCGGCCCAACGTTACACACTCAGAGTTCACACTTGGAAACTACAGAAGTATGTGATGTCACTCAGGGGTACGTACAGTAAACTGGGTTTTTTTGGCTGGCAGTGTAGTGTAATGGTTAGGGAACCGGGCTTGTAACTCAGAGGTTGTAGGTTCAATTCCCAGGTGGGACACTGCCATTGTACCCTTGAGCTAAAGGTACTTAACCTGAATTGCTTCAGTAAAATATCCAGCTGTATAAATGGATTGTATGTAAAGAAATGTAAACCTTGTAAGTTGCTCTGGATAAGAGCGTTTGCTAAATGCCTAAAATGTAATGTTTTTTTAATTTTTTAAATATGCATTTGATTTTTTTTTTCTCAACACAATTTCGAACCGAACATTTCGCCTCGTTAGATGTCTCTGTGTCACTTCCACTCACGAGGAGCAGTAGAACAGGACTGCGTGCGCTCTTCCTGGTTTCCCCCACGCTGCAGGCGACACAGTACAACAGGAGAATAAGGAGCGGAGGCCGGTACCTCACTGATACGATGACTGGTCACCAGCAGGGGCACCTGGTGTGTTGTTGGGAGGAATCCTGGCCCACTGAATCTCACCCTACACCTGGCAGGACAAAGACCAGGGTTCGGTCACCGTGGGCTCCTGGTCACAGTCTGACATCGCCGAGGCTCGACCCTAGTGTAGTGGGGCTCAGAGGGCGTGAGTTAACGTTGAACGCGTGAGCGTCCGCTGCAAAGGGTGACGTCGATAAGAGCAGCGTTTCTCAAATCCATTCCTACAGGCACACTGCGCTGCATGTTTTCATTCCAACCTCCGCTCCCAACCTATCATCTGCATCGGTCGTCTGTTAATGATCACTTGTGCACGATTAAGTGGACTCTCACCCTCGCAAGACGATATGGGACTGTCTGTTTGGCCCCCGAGCCCTGGGGGCAAGCTTCAGGGGTTTGGGAGCATGGAGAGGGGGGTGACCTGACCTGACCTGACCTGAGCTGAGGAGAGGAGAGGAGAGGAGAGGAGAGGAGAGGAGAGGAGAGGAGAGGGAGGGAGAGGAGAGGAGAGGGAGAGGAGAGGAGAAGAGAGGAGAGGAGAGGGGGGTGACCTGACCTGACCTGAGCAGAGGAGAGGAGAGGAGAGGAGAGGAGAGGAGAGGAGAGGAGAGGGGAGGGAGAGGAGAGAGGAGAGGAGAGGAGAGGAGAGGAGAGGAGAGGAGAAGAGAGGAGAGGAGAGGGGAGGAGGCTGAGCTGAGCTGACCTGAGCAGAGGAGAGGAGAGGAGAGGAGAGCTGAGCTGAGCTGACCTGAGCAGAGGAGAGGAGAGGAGAGGAGAGGAGAGGAGAGGAGAGGGGAGGAGAGGGTAGGAGAGCTGAGCTGAGCTTTGTGAGCAGTGATGACAACAGGAAGTTAATGTTATTCTGGGTGGAGAGAGACAGCACTGTGGTGTCACATCATTCACACTCTGTGGTGTGCGGGTAAAGTGAGACTCAAACAAGAGCAAAACAAGAGCATCCATGGAACTTATTCAGGAAACCTGTTGTGATAAACTGCAGAAAAGAATGAGCAAAACTTTCATCTGAAATCTGAGTTTGAGTTCCTTTACTTCCATACTGTCAAAAAAATAATAATAAAAAACTAACTTTTTCTTTCCCTGTGCTACAGGCAACATGCAGCTGCCAACAAATGTCTATCGCTGTATTACTGCACTGATCTCTTGCACTAACCACGATTGATCATACCATCTATTAATGCACATCTTGTAAGTCGCTCTGGATAAGAGCGTCTGCTAAATGCTTAAAATGTAATGTAAATGTAATACAACTATGGTTGATGAACATTGTTTTGGCAGCAGATACAGATGAACACAATGATAGAGACAAATCAATGCATAGCCTACTAAAAGGGGCAATGCAATGATTTCAGTATAAAAACCGGGCAAAATGATAAAGGACAACTGGTGATACACTCGACAAGTACAGCTGCTGGACACAAATTTAATTAGACTGAGTGCAAAGTGCTTGAGAAATGCGTAGGAATTCAGAGAAGCGTGGAGACGGAGGCTGTCGACTGTTTACAGCTCTCACTGCAGTCGAGAAGAAAGTGTTGTTGAAGCATGTGGTCTTGGCGGACAGTGATCTGTAGCATTTGCCTGAGGGAAGGAGTTGGAATGGGAGTTGTGCTGGGTGGGTACGAGATGATTCATGATTTTGGAGTGAAGAAAGGTTCACTGCCTAGAACTTAAGAAGAATACATAATGATGAGAACGGGCCGTTCAGCCCATCTAGGTTCGTCATGTCCTAATCTAAAGAGTATCCAGTGCTGCATCTAGCCTGGACTTGAATAGCCCGAGTGTTTCTGCCTCCACAGCCTGGCAAGCTGTTCCACACATTGACAACTTCCTAATATCCGTGCAGAATTTGCCTTTAAACGTATTTCACTAGTACCTATTAACTACAAACTAGTAGGCTACCTATTACTTTCTCTGAGCTGGTGACGATCCTTTCCAGTTTTTCTCCAATGCCAATGTGGCTCTCTGTGGCTCAGTAGGTAGAGCGTGGCGTTGGCAATGCTTAGGTTGTGGGTTCAAGCCCCACTGGGGCCACATATACTGAAAATGTATGCATTCACTACTGTAAGTCGCTTTGGATAAAAGCGTCTGCTAAATGGCGTATATTATTCTCCCGTGCGTGTGCCTGTGTTCCCATACCACGCCGTTATTGATGACGTCAGCACGGTTTCTACGTTATCCAAAGCGACTTACAGTAGTGAATGCATACATTTTCAGTATATGTGGTCCCAAGTGGGGATTGAACCCACAACCTAAGCGTTGCCAACGCTGTGCTCTACCAACTGAGCCACAGAGAACCACAGAGAACCGCTATGGTCACTATAACCATATGGTTAATTATGTAACCGTGTAACGTTACATAATTAAAGCGACGGTAAATATCAGTGGCATAATCTCGACAGGCCGTGCGGCTGTGGCACGGTTCAGCGGTTTGCGGCAGCGTTCTGGCCTGGCCGCGTAAACACCCAGCTGATCTCCACCCAGACATCGGACACCGATTATGACACGCGTTCTCGTGATATTATGAATTATGATATTATGCGATTGTTGTGTGATGAGTAGCGGCGGTGCTCCAGAGAGATAAAAGGTCCTTCCGAGTATACGACGGGTAATGTATTACATTGATGAGACACTGTTGTGATTTAAGATTTAAAACATGTTTTAGGGCCTCACATTTATTACTCAAAACCCTTTAAAAAAAAAAATCAAAGCCTCTTATGAAGTCACTCAAGCACACAACCTTTCACACGCGTTATATGTACGTAGCATGTACGCGTGAGTCACTCTGAATAACAAGCATTGCCAAATAATAATCACAAAATAATAATAATAATAATATGTGCTCTTTCATTGAGAGTTTGCCCCAAAAAGAAAAAAAATGCTTCAACAGGATTCTGAAACCATAGGAGACGATACTTCGCCCTCGTTACTACCGGTCACAGGGCTACGGCAGTGAACTCACAATACGAGGGGGGGATTGACTTGAAAATAGCGGGTGTAATTGGATATTAAATTAGGAGAAAAACGGGGCAAAAATGATAAAGAAACAAATTGTAAAGAAAGAAGGATTGTGAAACCACGGTCACAATCACACATTCAGTTCAATTCCGTTGTATTTGTGTAGCGCGTTTTAGAGAGTTCTGTCACAAAGACAGAGAACAGGACAATATGAGGCCGGAGCCCACAGGCTGCAGGGGATAAAAACACTGCTGTGTGTAGCGTGCTGCATGCGGGGTTCTCACACGGACGCTTCGTGGAAGCCTTGTTCTGTTCCTTCTCGCGGTCAGCTCTGTGTGATTCTTGGAGAAACGCCTCATCAGGTCAGGGAATAACAAGCCCTGGGAGTTAACTGTGTGTGTGTGTGTGTGTGTGTGTGGGTAGGTGTGTGAGTGCGTGTGAATGTGTGTGTGTGTGTGTGTGTGTGTGGGGGGGTGAGTGTGGGTGCGTGTGTATATGTGTGTGTGCGTATATGTGTGTGTGTATATCTGTGTGAGTGAGTGTGTAAGTGTCAGTTTGTGTGTGTGTCTGTGTGAGTGAGTGAGTGTGTGTGAGTGCAGTTTCTGTGTGTGTGTGTCTGTGTGAGTGAGTGTCAATATGTGTGAGTGTATGTGTGTGTGTGTGTGTGTGTGTGTGTGTGTGTGTGAGTGTGTTAAGTATAACCCCGTGGCTCTGAGTGCTTCCGGTGGAAGAGGGGACACATCCATCAACAGAGAACAAAGAGCGGAGGGATGGGATCTAATCTGAAGCATCTTTCAAGGGCATCTGACAAGCAGAGAGAGAGAGAGAGAGAGAGAGAGCATCCAATCGCCCTGCACACCACAGACCCTCACCGTGCTGACCCTGTCTGACCAGACACACTCACTCACACACATACTCACTCACACTCACACACACACACTCACTCACACACTCACACACACACACACACACACTCATACACACACACGCACACACACACACACACCACACACATACACGCACACGCACACACACACACCCACACACACACACACACACTCATACACACACACGCACACGGAACACGCACACTCACACACACACCCACCCACACTCACACACAAATACACACACAGACAGACCCAAACACACAGACATACACCCCCCCCCACACACACACGCACTTGAGTATTATTGTACGTAGTATAACAATATGCCCCCCTGCAATCCTGCCCTTCTGACTATTGCAAAATTGTATCAATTGTTTCCCAAGTGGCAAAAAACACTCGGCCTCATTAGCGGCCACGCCACGCCACGAGCCGTGAGAAATGGCCAAACTTTCAGTCACACCGGCGATGCGGTGCAGCGCGGAAGAGACACCACACTGACAGCCTGCTGAAGGGAGAGAGGTCGGCGCGAGCTCGGCCGGCTGCGATGAAGAACTCAACCTGCGTTTATATAGGCGAGGTGTGAAGGGCAGGCGACGGCGCACGCGCGCTGCCACGGAAACGCGCTCGAGGTGTGAGCGGGCTGCTGATGCTCCCCGCGCCCGGCGGCGAACAATGAGGAGACGGGCTGCTCTTCTGACGGGCTGCTTCGCGCGGGCAAGCGCCGGCCGCGGTAATGCCGCTGAAATACGGGACCGAGCAG
>JAINUG010000478.1:50000-60000 GCA_029706075.1 Aldrovandia affinis
CTGAGAGAAAGAGAGTAGTGGATTGATGTGTATTACACAGAGCTGAGAGGAGATCAGGACCCGTATTCACAAAGCATTTTAAGGGTAAAAGTTGGTCCGAAAAATAATGGGCGTGTCACTCATAAATGTAGGACTCATACATTTTTGGGATAAGAGTATTTCACAAAGGGTTTGAGAGCTAAAAACAGCTCCTAAGTCCAGGAGAAGTTAGAAGCAGTCAAGAGGACTTCTAAGTCGCTAAAGACCTACTCACAGCGATCCGAAAATGGCTGCTGCCGGCAATCGTCGTCGCAAACGCGTCAACACTGGAGATATTGAATGATACAGAGCTCATAAAAAGGTACCGCCCCAATCGCGAGGGTATTATGATAGTAGTAGAGCTAGTCAGAGGTGCAATCACGTCACCAACAAACAGAAACAACCCGATAACAGCAGAGATCAAGGTGTTGACAACGCTACGCTACTTGGCCACAGGGAAAATGCAGCTATGCAGCCCCGTTATGCTGGAACACCGGCCCAGATCTCCTTCATTCCATTCTCACACCACAGCTTTCACACTCGCTGCTCACTCACTGCTCAACTCTCCACAGTGTAAATTGTTGTTTATCATTTAGCTTTATTTTCTCCCACTTTTTTCACCCCCAATTTGAAATGTCCAATCAAACTGTTAGGCCTGACTCCCAAAGTCCTCCCCCCTCTCCTCCAAAGCTACTTTTCACTCTGCAGTCCTGCAGCTGAGCTGTGCGGTCTGTGTTTCACTCTGCAGCTGAGCTGTGCAGTCACTGTGTTTCACTCTGCAGTCCTGCAGCTGAGCTGTGCAGTCACTGTGTTTCACTCTGCAGTCCTGCAGCTGAGCTGTGCAGTCACTGTGTTTCACCCTGCAGTCCTGCAGCTGAGCTGCGCAGTCACTGTGTCTCACTCTGCAGTCAGAGCAGCTGAGCTGCGCAGTCACTGTGTTTCACTCTGCAGTCAGAGCAGCTGAGCTGCGCAGTCACTGTGTCTCACTCTGCAGTCTCCCAGCTGAGCTGCGCAGTCACTGTGTCTCACTCTGCAGTCAGAGCAGCTGAGCTGCGCAGTCACTGTGTCTCACTCTGCAGTCAGAGCAGCTGAGCTGCGCAGTCACTGTGTCTCACTCTGCAGTCACAGCAGCTGAGCTGCGCAGTCATTGTGTCTCACTCTGCAGTCAGAGCAGCTGAGCTGCGCAGTCATTGTGTCTCACTCTGCAGTCAGAGCAGCTGAGCTGCGCAGTCACTGTGTTTCACTCTGCAGTCAGAGCAGCTGAGCTGCGCAGTCATTGTGTCTCACTCTGCAGTCAGAGCAGCTGAGCTGCGCAGTCATTGTGTCTCACTCTGCAGTCAGAGCAGCTGAGCTGCGCAGTCATTGTGTCTCACTCTGCAGTCAGAGCAGCTGAGCTGCGCAGTCACTGTGTCTCACTCTGCAGTCACACCCTGGCATGCGCAGCTGGTGCAGGCAGACTGCAGGCGCTCCATCAACCGGAGGAGCAGCTGGTGCGCGATGAGACGAGGACAGACCCGGTGTCAGAGCCCTTCCCTCCCTCCCTGGGCGACGCTACCACCAGTCATTCAGTGGCCTGCTAGGGTGGCAGGCATAGTGGGCACTGGCACGGTCAGGATTCAATACCATTCATTCATTCATTCATTCATTCATTCATTCATTCATTCATTATCTAACCCGCTTATTCCTGGTCAGAATCGCGGGGGGGCTGGAGCCTATCCCAGCATGCATTGGGCGAGAGGCAGGAATACACCCTGGACAGGTCGCCAATCCATCGCAGGGCACATACACCATTCACTCACACACTCATACCTACGGGCAATTTAGACTCTCCGATTCGCCTAACGTGCATGTCTTTGGACTGTGGGAGGAAACCGGAGGACCCGGAGGAAACCCACGTGGACACAGGGAGAACACGGAGAACTCAGAATTCAATACCAGCCCACAGGAACCATCACTGGGACCCAGCAGCTCTCTGCGGCTTCTCTGCCTTGAACCTTTTCCGTCACACACAACCTCAAAGAGCCCTTCTTCTGCCTGTCGCATTCTGCGGAGAAGAGTGTGCGTGATTAAGACCAGGCGCCATTCTGAGCAAAGACATTATTATTTGGAAATGAAGATGTAAAAGAAAGGGGAAAAAAATGTCTTGCAGAAAAAAAAAATGAGAATGTTAGAAAAAAAGTTAACTCAATTATGTTGTGCAGCCTTCCATGAATTCTGCAGCTTCACATCCACCAGCAGGTTGTCTCTTTTTTAATTTCCCAAAACGCAGAGCGGAAGATTTATTCAAACTATTACATTATTATAATCCCTCTGAAAGCGCTGTGGCAGTTTTCTCCCGCTCTCAAAGCCTGTGCAAATTAGTCTCTTAAATGGCCAAACAAATAAAACATGAATATTCTATCGTCTCATTTTCTACAGATACACGATTTCACTTTTGTGCACGATGCCGATTACAGTTTTTTTTGTAACACCCTGGCACGTTTGTACAGATGAGTTTAATTTATATTCAAATGCAGCGCTGTGTTTAAGCACACCACCTCAAATCTCATGTCGTAATAATACTGTTATGTTCAAAGGAGCAGCTTCAGCCCAGAGCGTAACCACACATTAAATATTGGGGGAGGGGGGGAACATAATGAAAGGGAATGTCTTATATCTACAAATGATCGGGGGGGGGCAAGTATGTGTGTTTTGAATATTGGGGGCGCTCATTAAGTCTATGGTTTCAGCCCAGATATTAAAGAAAGGAGGTTGGTCCTCAGCAGCCAAGGCAGTAATGTACAACATTTATAATGTATAATAATAATAATGTATACCATTTAGCAGACGCTTTTATCCAAAGCGACTTACAGAAGTGAATGCATACATTTTTCAGTACATGTGGTCCCAGTGGGAATCGAACCCACAATCTAAGCGTGGGTTCCAACATCACGTTGCCAACACCATGCTATACCTACCGAGCCACACAGAACCACTAAACCACCGTTTAGCTACATACGATACAATACTTTAATGTTATTCAACATATAGAATATAGAATATAATTTTGCCTATATGCAGACCCGTGATAGTCTTGCACATCAGTTGCACTACTTACTTAACCGTATAAGCAAAATAGCATGAATTTAATCGTTTATATTATAAGTACTAGGATGGAAAAAGAATGTGCACAAGGACTGTGTGGAGGCACAGGTAGTCCTGTCAGGGACAAACCCACATTCCACTGACAGCAGAGAGAGATAGAAAAAAAAAAAAGAGACAAATTAGCCTGAAAGTTTTTTTCTCTTCTTCTTCTCCAAAGTGCCAGCAAGAGCCTGGAAGCAGTGCTCTAGGGAGCACACGAGCTTTAATTGCTTTTAAATTGTCCGTATTTCATCTTTTCACTCCAGCGCCTGGCAGGGCGATTACCCCCCCCCCCCTTCTTATCCTACTTTTCCCCTCTCCTCAAAGTCCTCTCTTACTCTGATGTCGCCGACTCTACTTCTGGGCAGCACACAGTTTTGCGAGAGCGACAAACGAAACTGTGGGCCAGTGTATTATAATGGTTAGGGGAATTGGGCCTGTATAGAGGTTGCAGGTTTGACTCGCAGGTGAGGCACAGCTGCTGTACCCCTTGAGCGAGATATTTAACTTGGAAGTCCTTCAGTGAATCTCCAGCTGTATAAATGGACTGTACATAAAGAAATGTAAACCGTGTAAGTCACTCTGGATATTCAAGACTAGATTAAATTAAACAGAGGTTTTCGAAATGTATGTGTACATTTGAAATTAAACATGGAAATATCTACGGATTGAAACAAATAGCCTAGGTGTTGATACTTCTCTATGACTTCTCTGTACTTCTCTATTTCCATTGTGATGCATAGCATTTGACAGTGAAATGATCAAAAAGAAACTAGGCACATAATTGGTCAATTTTAAGTACACACACACAGGGTTCACACACACACACACACACACACAACCTACCTAATTGTTTTCTAGAGATGAATCAACTCTTTAAGTCCTGCGTTCCTCTGAAAGTTATCTACTTGGCAGCAGTGTTAGCATAATGGTTAAGGAGCTGGGCTTGTAACGCAAAGGTTGCAGGTTTGATTCCCAGGTGGGGACACTGCCGTTGTACCCTTGAGCAAGGTACTTAACCTGAATTGCTTCAGTAAAAATATCCAGCTGTATAAATGGATTGTATGTAAAGAAATGTAAACTGTGTAAGCAGCTCTGGATAAGAGCGTCTGCTAAATGCCTAAAATGTCAATGTAAAATGTATTTGGTTGTTGATCCAAAGAGAAGGTTTGACTGAATCCGCAGCAGCCTGCCCAGTGTGTGAGCACATTGCTTGAAGTAGACCAACATAGTTACAGTGCCATAGCAGCTATGAAAACATTGTGTCAGAAGGCTTGTCATTACATAGGTCAAGATAATGTTCGAGGTGCTTGTGTGAACTTCTCATCTTTTGCCAACAATTATCTCTGACTTAAAACATTGTTTTTGGGGTTTAATTATCATGACAGTAAGGACGTGGAGTGGACTGGCAAAGCTCAAACTCTGAAATGATTAGGGTGCCTTTCTCTTTAGGGATGTGGACTTGAACCAGGTTTGTGAAGTCCGCAGTTATCAGGCGGCAGAGACATGAGTCACTCTTGCGTGTCTGGGTGCCTTTCAGCATCGCAGAGACTTCTTTCGCCACTGTAAAAGCACGTGCCATTTTGGGATTAAGGCTTTTGTTGAGCGGCTTTCGCTTCTAGACATTCTGCCCTTCTCATAAATGATCATTGCTTACATTTTTTTTTTTTTTTTTTTTTTAAAAAATAAAATAAAATAGTTTTCTGTATTTTTTGTTTTTCCATAAAGAAGAACTCAATCCAGGCCTTGTGCTTTTGATGACCGTGTTGAGGTCTGCTCCAGTGTCAGTATTTTTTAATTTTAAAAAATAATAAAATAAAATAAAAATTTCAAAGCCAGATTTGAAAACTTTATAGACTTATTTGCGCAGGGTTTAACTCAAATCAAAACAGAAGGGATTTTAAAAGTTCCAATTTCTGTTGGGCCAAAAAGTTTAGTCCCATTTGACACAGCTGAGGGCGAAAGCGTGATCAGTGTAGCTACTAAATGTGTTTAACAGTGCTGACGGTGCTGAAGGGGATGACTGCACTATTGTGAGAGAATTGTTTCAAAGGGAATCAGGTACTTTCACCGCAGGTCACATACGCTGCAGCATGGATCAGGTACTTTCACCGCAGGTCACATAGGCCGCAGCATGGATCAGGTACTTTCACCGCAGGTCATATAGGCCGCAGCATGGATCAGGTACTTTCACCGCAGGTCACATACGCTTCAGCATGGATCAGGTACTTTCACCGCAGGTCACATACGCTGCAGCATGGATCAGGTACTTTCACCGCAAGTCACATACGCTTCAGCATGGATCAGGTACTTTCACCGCAGGTCACAAACGCTGCAGCATGGGGGCCATGTTTTAAAAACCAAAAGTGCAGGCGGGCCAAACATCGCCCACTCCCTCCCTGATTTATAAACGGCCCATTGCGACGAGTGCCATTTTGCCGATATGAACTGGCTGGCTCTGGCTTTTAAAAGGAATGTGTGTTTGTTTAAAAAAAACGAACGTGTGTTTGTTTGTAATTTCGCCTCCTCACATTAGTGTGGAGAATTCCCAGGGCGGTTATTATTCTCAGCATCCATTAGCGGCCGACAAATTAATCTTCCCACAATAAGCAGGGCCTCAGGAAACGAGAGCGACCGCCACATAATCACAAAATTAGAGGCTCGCAGCTCAACGATCTGAATCGCAGTTCACAGTTCGACAACCGCTGGCCTCGATCTGTGGCTGTCAGAAAGGGGGCATAAATAAAAAACATCTAAACTTTCATTCGTGAGGTGAAGGAATGCCCGGACCTATGCAGTGTGTGGCCTTCGTAACTAAATCAAAAGATCTGCCTCTCCCAGGAAGCGAGGAGAAATGGATTATTATCAAAAGGCAAGCTCAAACCACCACTGCCCCTCCATCAATGAAATATCAGAGCGCTTCTCCCGTAATGTAATGTCTGGGAGTGAGGAGAGTGGAGAGCTAGGACGCCCACGATTAATAAGGGAAAAAGCATGGCTGTCTTCACCGCTGCCTTCACCGTCTGACTCTGGAGTCTGTTTTCAGGCCCGTGGCATGCATAATGGTGGGTATTTTAGTCTGAGAAATGAGGTTGCGTGAATAATTGCACTCTTAACCATTTCTAATTCTGTAGCTCCGGATGACCTTTGAGAAGGGACTGAAATTGCGTTTGCGGTTCAAGGTAATCATGGCCATTTAATGTGCGCTTAAGAGTTTCAAACATCCTCATCCTCGACGGGAATTACACTTGACAGCGATTTCAGGTGACATTCATCCACGTTATATATGCCTATGGGCCACAAATGTAGGTAATTGTATGTCTATTGTCTTTATTTATTGTTTTACTCAATATCATTATTTTTTTTTACAGTACAGTATGTGATTTATTTGGACTGATACATTTTATATTTTATACTCAGAATAACAAGTGTTCATACAGAAAAGATTACTAAGTAAGAAGTAGGACAAGTCAATATGAATGTCTTCAAATGACATGATTCATTTAAAATAGCATTGTTTTATTTATTACAGTATATTTTATTTTATGCAGTGAATTATTAGTATACTGTATACACACACATTTTTTTATATATTTTTAATATTTTTCTTCTACTTTCCTTTATTTATTTGGAGTGAGTAGGTTTGGGGCTGACTGTTTGATCAGACTCACTCCAGCAGTGTACAGTCAGGGATGCTGACAAACACAATGAGCTCTTAGCTTCATGGCCTCCTCTCCTGCTTCCAACAGCCTAATTATAAGCCACCGGTTCGATCTCCGAAACACCGCCGGGACAGCATCGCAAAAGGCTGGCGCCTGACGGATTTAAAAGCGGGGCACGCCCAACGAAATCCACTTCAACGGCCGCAGAATAAAACGCTTTACGAAGACCATCATTAAACTCTCCTGCCCACCGCGTGGCAGGCGTCCACAGTCGGATCTCAGGAGAGCGGCGACAAATGGAGACATCACACAAATCACGCAACGCTGCCTTAGGGCCCCTTCATTTGTTACCTCTCCTCCCGTGATGAATGCGTCGCCTTTCAGGGAAACGAGTCCATTCCACAGCCGGAGGTCTCCGGCTTCTTAAGACGACCTGATCTCTCACGTGAGAGAAAAAATGTGCCTCTCGTTGATAATATTTCTTTAGCCTTGACGCTACATATTTCATATAGGCTGATATTTCATACGTCAAGATTTATACTTTGACCCAATAATCATAAATTAAAATAATCAATAAAGGGTGTGGTTCTCTGTGGCTCGGTTGGTAGAGCACGGCACTGACAACGCTTAGGATGTGGGTTCAATTCCAATTGGGAACACATATACTGAAAAATGTATGCATTCACTACTGTACGTTTTTGGTTTTTTGAGGCCACAAAAAGAAAAAGTACTTATGTTTATATTAGAAAGCGATGGTTTCTTGCTGTACGTGGAACGCCCACCAAGACGTCTACAATTTGCTTTTCCAGGACGTGGAACCCTGTGATTCGAGGGAGCCCCACATCTTCCACATGAAGAGAGCGGTGGACATTTTAACGCAGTAAAGGTGCGGGACACATTTGCGCAAACGCCAACTGCCTCCAGGACTCATCATTATGCATTTTGGTCAGAACTTTCCAGAACTATCAACTCACTAAAATCACACGCATTGAGCCGGACTGTCACCCATTTCACGTGCCGTCACACCACGCCTGTATTTTCTCACACATTTTAATCGAAATGCAGCTTCCATTTGTTTAGGGTCACCAAATTTCTGGGATTTTGTAAGTGTGTCCGTAGTAATGTAATATATGTAAAATGTGCTTCTGAGAAGATAATATTCACTATGTGTGCCCCTAACCATTAAGTGCTGGTTTCTAACAAATAGTTAAGATTATTATTAAAAATGTTTAGCAGACGCTCTTATCCAGAGCAACTTAGACAGTTTACATTTGTTTACATACAATCCATTTATACAGCTGGAGATTTACCAAAGCACTTCAACTTAAGCACCTTTATCTCAAGAGGACAACGGCTGTGCCCCGCCCGGGATTTGAACCTGCAATCTCTGAGTTACAAGCCCAGTTCGAAATAAAACTGAGTACGTTTTTATAACGCAAAACAAGGAGAACGGAAACGCACTCTAGGGCGCTCAGACTGGAACAGACTCCACACAAAACAACAAACTCCACACAGAAAGGTCCCCGGCCAGGATTCGAACCCAGGACCTTCTTGCTGTGCGGCGACAGTGCTATCCACTGCACCACCTAATATGTATCATCAAACCATCATGCAGGAGTTTTTTTATTTGGTTTAGAGACAAAGATGTGGCAGCCGAGGCCGAAGCCGAAGCAAGATGTCTGATATGAATAGTGTTTTTCTCTCACAGAGGTTTCTGCGTGCGCTGAAATCTAAACCGTACCAAAAGCACTAAAGGCATTTTTATTAGCTCAACAGCAAGCTTTAATAGCATTTTCATTTCGGGGAGGGGAGAATAACAAGTGTTTTAATAATAAAGTGCTTTTACATATCTAATGACGAGAGCAATAGTTCTACTCTGGTAATAAAATACCACTTGTAACGGAAGGAGGAAATAAGCAAGGATACATCTCACCACACACACACACACACACACACACACACACACACACACACACACACCAAGGGTGCTATCCCACTAGAAGTTAGAATTCTAATATAGTTGATGGCACAATGCAAGGCTTGTTAATTCCCAACACGGTAGCAGCCAAAAATACTGTATTCTTATAATATTAGGTTTTGTATATCAGTCTCATAAAATATACTTAACTATCGAATGGGAATTCAATGAGTAATTAAATAATTACAATTAAATTACAATATTAATAGTTAATTCATCTTAAATCAGATCATAACATTATATATTTAGTTAATACCAAATGTATAATATTGATGACCTAACCAAGGGGTTGAAGGCATTAAGGAGTTATTTATTAGAAGAGGTTGGCTCAATTCAATACAAGTGCAACATTAAGACAGACAACCTTGTAGAAAAAGAATATGAAATTTATTGAACACAAAGTAAGAAAAATAGCAAAGCACAATTCAATACATTAATGAACAACTGTTGAATGCGTGTGTGTATCTGTACGTGTGAATGCGTGTATGTGTGAATGCGTGTGTGTGTGTGTGTGGCGCGGCTGTGCACAAGCTTGATGAGGCACGTGGCCGTGCCTGCGTGTGCGTGGGTCGCGCGCGTGTGCGCGCACGCTTTAGGCATGTGGGCATCGAGGGGGGGGAAAACAAGATGGAGGGAAGTTTGAACGTAGGTTGTAACCGAGGTGAAATAAAGATGGCGCTTACTGCGCACACCAGAATAACTGTGGAGTTATTGCGTATTTTGTAATCGGAATGCCGGGTTAGTAGATAACACGTAGGCCTACATGCAAGACCTGGGTCTATGTGTCCTGTATTTTATCACTAACACAGGCAGTCAGTGACAAAACAGTTTGTACATTCAGTACATAACAAACAGTTTGTTGCCAATTGTGCTATGCCCAGATTGTTAGTCTTACTGTGTTTCGTTTGCTCCGTGGTCGGCGGAGATCCATGCGTTTCGGGTTCGGAGGAGACGTGGGAATCTGGTCGCGACGTCTTCGGATCCGATACGTCTTTGCTGTGTCTCGCAATTTCCGCCTCTGTGTTCACTCAAATGTCCGATACTGTTAGCTGTATTATTTCACAGCTCTGCAGGAATTAGCGTTGGTTGCAGCTACATTCGTGGAATCGGCGCTGTGTGGATTCCGCTGCTGTTCAGAGAACGTGTCTGGCGCGTTCACAGGCCTCGTGTTAGGCGCTGGAGAGGGAGAGCGACGCGAGGTCCTGGCGATGGAAGGACT
>JAINUG010000478.1:65000-72500 GCA_029706075.1 Aldrovandia affinis
TGTGATGTAATGTCATGTAACGAAGAGGAAACGAAGAGAAACTTCTCTCCAGTTCTCCCCTCTTCCCTCTAGAGACTGGATCCAGGGCAGATATTACATCAGTCAAGACATCATGTCTGCCGTTTACCAAGAGCCCTGTGACAGGGGCCCGCAGACTGTGGCCCCCATCGCTCCGTCTCGACCCCCCGATCTGCAGACCGATCGAGGAGCCAGTGAGGAGCTCCGCCTTCGCCCCAGAGCCAGTGAGGAGCTCCGCCTTCGCCCCAGAGCCAGTGAGGAGCTCCGCCTTCGCCCCAGAGCCAGTGAGGAGCTCCGCCTTCGCCCCAGAGCCAGTGAGGAGCTCCGCCTTCGCCCCAGAGCCAGTGAGGAGCTCCGCCTTCGCCCCAGAGCCAGTGAGGAGCTCCGCCTTCGTCCCAGAGCCAGTGAGGAGCTCCGCCTTGCCCCCAGAGCCACGCCCCACTTTCACCTCGCCCCAAGAGACGCTGACATTGCTGCTGCTAATTTATTCGGTTTGCTCAAGTAAAAAACAAAAACAAAAAAAAAAGATTCAAAAAAAACAAAAAACGGATATGAAAATTGAAAATTTTAATAAACACATTTACTCGGGAACGTCTTGTCCCCGGCTGGCGCGCTGCATGCAAAATAATTCATATTTTTTCTCCAAACGAGGTTGTCTTATGTGGCCGTTTGACACAAATCAGTAGACTTGTGCAGAGAACACTCGGCTCATCTCAGCAGCGGTTTCTGGAGTCCTGGGGAAGCTACAATTTGCTGTAAACAAAAACCCACACATATTCTTTATTAGAGACGCAGGGGGAGGGAGGGGGCTGATGTATGCTCTGTACACTCACACATGTGGCACCCTCCTGCCTGGCCTACACGGGTCTGGAACTGTACAGTACAAGAAACTATTCATTATTCTTTTTTTTTTTTTTTTTTTTTTTTTGAATTTGTTTCTGATTTTATCCCATTTTCTCCCAATTTAGTAGCCAATTACACCCTCTATCCTTCAAGTCAATCCCCCCCCTCGTATTGTGAGTTCGCTGCCGTAGCCCTGTGACCGGCAGTGACAGAGGCAAAGTATAGTTTCCTCCGAGACGGCACTCACCAAGCTGTCGACCGTAACTCCGGTACTCCAGAGCCACTCCTGTGTGCAGCAAACTTCCTGTCGGCTTCCCTCCCCCCTCCCTGGGGTGGACAGCCAATTGCCACCCCTAGTGGCACTCCCGGCCAGAGCCGACTCTGGCACGACCGGTGGAATCGAACCCCGGTTGCAGTGGCCAGCGTCAAACGTTATAACCGCTAGACCACGCGGGAGGCCCCTCCTTTGTTTATTTTGTAGGGTTCTTGGTCTCTGCGTTTGGTGAAACGTAACCGGCCGGCAGGATGTCGCCCGTGCCAAGTGACTGGAGGCTTGTGACCGGACGGACAGACGGACAGGTTTGCGGACAGACTGCGGCCCACATCACGCCCCCACTCCCCGCTCTCCGCTCTCCAGTCCGTTTGCCCGTCTGCCCGACGGTCACAATCCCATCCAGAGCATGGTCTAAGGGTAAGTGTGTGTGCATGTGTGTGTGTGTGCGCATGCGTGTGTGTGTGTGCGTGTGTGTGTGCGCGTGCGTATATGTGTGTGTGTGTGTGTGTGCGTGTGTGCGTGTGTGTGTGTGTGTGTGTGTGTGTGTGTGTGTGTGTGTGCCACCCTGGGCCTTGGATCCACAGCTGGCTGGAATAACAGGAGAGGCGCTGGGGGGCGCTGGGGGCGCTGGGCTCGGGGGGGGGCCCTGGAGAGGGGGGTGGAGGGGGATTTCAGGTGCTCACAACATTTTTAAGAGGGTCTGTTCTTTTTTTGGGGTGTGGGGGGGAATGAATGCAAGGTCGGCTAAAGTGGAGTGGGGGTCTGCAGGGATGAGTCTCTCTATTTTTATACAGCGCAGACAGTGGGGGGCGGCATGGCCTCCTGTTTGGACCGTGGTGACCGCAGGAGCAGGATCGGGGGGATTAAGAGCTTTCTGGAGGCACTCAAGCAGTGCTGGTGAGTGCCCCCCCCCCTTCCCCTCCTCCTGGTGGAGCCTCTTCTCAATGGCTGCCCCCCCCTCTTCTCAATGGCTGCCCCCATCCTCTCTGGGCCACCCGAAGAGCCTTCAGACCAGAGCTCTAATTAATAATCAAGAGAAAGTGGCATATCACTTAGATCCTAATTAGCGGGAGTTTAAAGAAGATTATTCAGCACCTGAGCCTGCTGCTAAGCCCCACCCTCCACTCCCCCTTCAAACAGTCTCCCGAACAATGGACCTGCCGTGCGGCCCTTTCAGCTTACAGCGTGCAGCGCACACACACAGACACACACAAACAGACACAGACACACGGACACACGGACACACGGACACACAGACACACACACACACACACACACACACACACACAGACACACAGACACACACCAACGCTCTCCTCCTGCTCTGTCTGGGCTGAGACACATTCACCTTCTTACAGGATTCACCCTTTCCTCACGGAGAGAGAGAGGGAGGGAGAGAGAGAGGGAGAGGGAGAGGGAGAGGGAGAGAGAGGGAGGGGGAGGGGGAGGGAAGGAGAGAGGGGGAGGGAGAAAGACAGGAGAGAGAGAGAGAGAGGGGAGGGAGAGGGAGAGGGAGAGGGAGAGAGAGAAGAGAGAGAGAGAGACAGAGAGAGACAAACAGAGAGAGACAGACAGACAGAGAGACAGAGAGAGAGAGAGAGGTGGGAGAGAGGAAGAGAGAGAGAGAGAGAGAGAGAGAGGATATATGGAGAGAGGGAGAGGGAGGGAGAGCGATAAGGATACGGGGAGATGAAGGGGTTATGGGCATGTGTGGATATCCGCGGCGGTTGCTCAGGACCCGTTCCCAAGGCAACACATTAGCGGTGCACCTGGGCCGTTGTGGCCGGTCTGGTGAGCAGGCGGTTCAGAGGGAGGTTAAGGAGAGTGGCCCGGCGCAGGGATCACCCTGAAGAGGCCGGGTCCTCAGAGACACACAGCACTGCGCTCTCTGCCTCCTGGCCAATCAGAGAGAGGCCTGATTTAGGGGAGGAGTTCATCCTTCATCAGGAGAGAGAGGTTCTGCGATTAATTTACCTGCAGAGTGGAAACATACGCGCATGCACACACACACACACATACACACGCATGCACACACACACACACACACACACTCACGCACACACACCTGTGCTTACATGCATGCACATTCACACACGCACGCACGAACACACACACATACATACGCACACACACACACACGTGCCTACATGTATACACATTCACACACATGCACGCACACACACACATGCACGCACACACATGCGCATGTACACACACACGCACGCACGTACACACACACGCACATGTGCTCACATGCATACACATTCACACACACACACACACACTCATATTTACAGAAATGTGTGCACACATGCATACTCAACACCACCCATCCCCCCACACAACCAGTGATGATGTTTTGTTGTAGCATTAGGTTTTCTTTATGAATAGCTCTTAGGTGTCTACATTTGCACAAATGAGTTTGATTGTTTACACAGTCTCTCATTCTGCCAGTGTAACCACAGTGAATGAATGCAATATAATCTTAGTCAAGTTCATAAACTCAGTCCTATAGAAAAAACACATGAGATTCTCTGTAATTCTTAAAAAGAACACAGATCATTGATATTGTATATATATATATACGATATACTGTATCAACCAAACAGCATTACTTTAGTGAGTATAAGGTCTTACTGTATTTCCTATGCATTTGAATTCAAAACACAAAAGCACAAAAAAAGATGGAAAAAAATATGAATGTGGTTTGGAATTGCTCTGTTGACTCTGAGGTTATGATGTCATAAAACCGCACCGTGCCATTTCGGTTATGATGTCATAAAACCGCACCGTGCCATCTCACCCCAGGGAGAGTCTATTGTCCGAGACACACTGATTTACCGCTTCAAATCTTCACACTGAATTTAGCACTCGTCAAGCTGGCTCAAATCCTCTCATAAGAGCTGCCTGCATATTCCTGAGCACTAAAATGTGATGATAATACAATATTTATAAATGCGGGGGGGATTTCACAGTTGACCAATAACCTGTTTTGGGGGCTGAGTGGGACTTTAATTTTGAAAGTGCATCAGTTCTTAGTGCCCTGCCTCTTGAATAAAACATAACATTCCGGTTTGGGAAAAATTCCCCAATTGCATAGCTCCCATTTTGCGGTGAAAGTCTGAACCAGGCTGAGAGAAGACATCTCACTCTGCGACGGTCTATTTTGAGATTCCTCTCTGCGGTCCCCTCGAGAGGCCAGGATGAAAGCGTCGAAGGAACAGTGAAGAGGCGGAGGACCTGTCCCAGCGTGGGTCGGGCCAACGTTCTCCGCAAGCGTTCCCGCAACGTTTCGCCCACCGCAGCGTCGTCCTGAGAGGGGGCGTGTGTCGGGAACGAGCCCGACCCCAAACGCAGAACAGAGGAGGCTGAGGCAGAGGGAGGCGACACACGGGGCACAAAATCCGAAACACGTGAAACAGAAAAAAGTATAAAATTCACAAAGTGGATCGTTGTGATTTAGAGCTTCTCTGAAACGCTCTCGGTCCTAAAACCTGGACGTGGTGGAGAACAGAAGAACATAAGAGCAGCCCGTGATGAGAGCAGGATATTCAGTCACTATCTGGTCACCTCTCAAACGGTTTTCTGATTTTATTCAATTTTCTCCCAATTTAGTAGCCAATTACACCCACTATTTTCAAGTCAGTCCCCTTCCTCGCAATGTGAGTTTGCTGCTGTAGCCCTGAGACCGGCAGTGACAGAGGCGAAGTATCGTCTCCTCCGAGACGGCACTCACCAGGCTGTCGACCACAACCCGGTACTCCAGAGCCACTCCTGTGCACAGCGAACGTCCTGTCGGCTTCCCTCCCCCCTCCCTGGGGCGGACAGCCAATCGCCGCCCCCTAGTGGCACTCCCGGCCAGAGCGCGAACCTGGGAATCGAACCCCGGTCACCATGGCCAGCGTCGAACGTTGTAACCACTGGACCACGCGGGAGGCCTGCAAACGTTTCTTCTGAACAGAAATAACTCTCCATCGCTGTCGAGTGTGCCAGCCCTCACACTTCTTAGCCCCCGGCTCAGGTTTTAAAAATACACAGAGGTAAATATCAGCCCACCAGGTGATAATTGTAAGCTAATATTATTGAAATATTTCAAATATTTAAACATATTAAAGTTAATCATCTGTACAGTGGGCCGGCTACATTTCTAGCATCAAAAAGCCCAGTGACAGAGCCACCCTGTTCACCACCACCTCCAGCGACCCCTTACGGGCGTAAATAATCGCACAAAGTGTGTCAATAGGACGCCTTGTCTGAGGCGGGCGCAGTGCATAGGACCAGATTCATTCAACGTTACCGGCGCAGTAAACAGGGCTGGCTCCACAGGGTTTTAGTGCATCGTAGAGGCACTAACATTCTCCTGCAAGCGGACTGCTTTCATTACAGGCTCTACTCTAAATAAGTTCACTGAGTCTGTCTTTCATATGATCTCTGATAAACATATATATATATATATACTGTACAATAAAAAAACTGTTTTTATTACATAGAAATCCGCAAAAAGTTCAAACGATCACGATCCTCCTCACTAAGTATATTTTCGGGACCCTCTCGACCCTCTCAGGCAGTGCCCTCAGTTGCCGCTGTGGCCCGGGTTCGATCCCCGGCCGCACCAGCCCGGCTCTGGCCGGGAGTCCCGCCCAGGGTGGCACAGCCGTCCCCGGTCGGCACAGCGGTCGTTCTGCCAGCGTTCTGCAACCTGCCACTCCGCCGGCCTGCTAGTGGACCATCACATCGGGCGATGCAGTTGAGATGAGAATCGGCCGCTAAGAGAAGGCAAGATGGCCGACGGATTCCGGCCTGCTCACACTCCGCTGTGGTGCCGGTTTGCCAAAGCGCTGGCGTGTCGATAGCGGTTGTCGGCGGCAGCGCCTGCTTCCTGGGCCAGCGCCCGAACGTTGTAACCACTGGACCACGCGGGAGGCCTGCAAACATTTCTTCTGAACAGAAATAACTCTCCATCGCTGTCGAGTGTGCCAGCCCTCACACTTCTTAGCCCCGGCTCAGGTTTTAAAAATACACAGAGGTAAATATCAGCCCACCAGGTGATAATTGTAAGCTAATATTATTGAAATATTTCAAATATTTAAACATATTAAAGTTAATCATCTGTACAGTGGGCCGGCTACATTTCTAGCATCAAAAAGCCCAGTGACAGAGCCGCCCTGTTCACCACCACCTCCAGCGACCCCTTACGGGCGTAAATAATCGCACAAAGTGTGTCAATAGGACGCCTTGTCTGAGGCGGGCGCAGTGCATAGGACCAGATTCATCCAACGTTACCGGCGCAGTAAACAGGGCTGGCTCCACACGGTTTTAGTGCATCGTAGAGGGCACTAACATTCGCCTGCAAGCGGACTGCTTTCATTACAGGCTCTACTCTAAATAAGTTCACTGAGTCTGTCTTTCATATGATCTCTGATAAACATATATATATATATATATACTGTACAATAAAAAAAACTGTTTTTATTACATAGAAATCCGCAAAAAGTTAAAACGATCACGATCCTCCCTCACTAAGTATATTTTCGGGACCCTCTCGACCCTCTCAGGCAGTGCCCTCAGTTGCCCGCTGTGGCCCGGGTTCGATCCCCGGCCGCACCAGCCCGGCTCTGGCCCGGGAGTCCCGCTCAGGGGTGGCACAGCCGTCCCCGGTCGGCACAGCGGTCGTTCTGCCAGCGTTCTGCAACCTGCCACTCCGCCGGCCTGCTAGTGGGCGTGCAGTTGAGATGAGAATCGGCCGCTAAGAGAAGGCAAGATGGCCGACGGATTCCGGCCTGCTCACACTCCGCTGTGGTGCCGGTTTGCCAAACGCTGGCGTGTCGATAGCGGTTGTCGACGGCAGCGCCTGCTTCCTGGGCCAGCGCCGAACGTTAGGCGACCGGGCACGTCGCCCACCGCCCCTGCTCCAATCATGGAAACCCGGGAAACGATAGCGACCACTGATCACGCTCCACATCCTCTCTACGTTCTGCTGGTTCTGCATCCCTGGTCACGGGCTGGGTTGTTCCGTACAAAGTGCAAATCCGTGTAAAATGCTGGTTTTCATTTGGAAGGAAACAGGAGGAGCTGTTATTTTTTGGAGTGAGGAGCAATTTGAAAAGCGGCTTCAAACAAACGCTCACCCTAATGAGGCGTGACTCGCTCCACGGGGGGTCCACATTTTAACATTTTACATTTTTGGCATTTAGCAGACGCTCTTATCCAGAGCGACTTTCAAGATGTGCATTAATACACGGTAAGATCAATCATAGCCGTGATCATGCAATCGAATGAGATAAAATGAGATCATGCAAGAGATCAGTGCAGTAATACAGCGATAGACATGGTTGTTGGCAGCTACATACCATACCTGTAACACT
>JAINUG010000478.1:80000-102500 GCA_029706075.1 Aldrovandia affinis
TGAAACTGTAAGTGGCTCTGGATAAGAGCGTCTGCTAAACCCCCGTAATGTAATTAGAGGCGGAGTGGCGTGGGTCTGTCTGTCTGTCTGTCTGTCTGCTCTCCCGCCAGGCACCGGATTGGGGGAAGCAGGTTGTGCCGCAGTGTTTACCGATTCCTCTCCCGCCCTGCACGTGATATTACACAATCTCTTTTTTTTTTTTTATCGGTCTCTGCCTCTCCGTCCGTCCGTCCCTCCCTCCTTCCCTCCTTATTCCTTCCTTCCCTCCCTTCCTCCCTCCCTCTCTCTCTAAAGGTGTGTCTCTCTGTGGGTTCTCAGACTCACGTGAAGCGTGTGGTGGCGGGCGTGGTCTCCATGTTGAACTCTGCCACCGGGACGCCTCTGGCCGCCACCTGGGGGGCAAACATGGCCGCCGGGTACACTATGGAGGAGGTGCCCACCTGCCAACCGCAGAGAGAGAGGGAGAGGGAGAGAGGGGGGGAGAGGGGGGGGAGAGGGAGAGAGAGTGAGAGGGAGAGGAAGGGAGGGAGAGAGGGGGAGGAAGGGAGGGAGGGAGAGAAGGAGAGAGAAGGGAGAGAAGGGGTGTGGTCACTCCCCTTTCAATTCAGAAGGGTACTCCAGAGCCACTCCTGTACACAGCAAACTTCCTGTTGGCTTCCCTCCCCCCTCCCTGGGGCGGACAGCCAATCACCGCCCCCTAGTGGCACTCCCGGCCAGAGCTGACTCTGGCGCGGACGGTGGAATCGAACCCCGGTTGCAGTGGCCAGCGTCGAACATTGTAACCACAAGACCACCCGGGAGGCCCAGGAAATGGGATTTAAAAATACATTTTCTATTAATTTTGTGAACTGCAATAAAACTGGCCCCTGCTGGCCAGGACAACAGAGGTGTGGACCAGCACCCCACCATGACACTGGATCAGTTCTGACGGGACAGAGGCCCTCCTGAGGAACCCCTTTGTGTTCTGTGCGTGCCACAGCGTGCACAGGAGCGTGGCAGAATAATCGAGGGGGTGCAGCGGAATTCCAGGTCAAACAATGTTCTCCTTGCGCTTGATAAACGGCCATTTCATACAAAACAAAGTCAAACGCTATTGGCTGAGGAGTGGGGGGGGGATGGGGAATTAACATTTTAATTGAAATAACCTTTCTAAAGCAAAAAGTTAATGAGATCTGCCACGTTATAATCAGGGGAGTTAGCGCGTATGAATGATGCATTTCCTCGAGCGCCGGAGTCGATCTTGATAAATCCGTCGTGCCGCACGCATCGATAACAAACACACGAAGGCCAGCGCCGATCCACGGCAAGGTCGTTACCGTCTCCTACGGTTACCATCCACAGAGCTTCTCCCTGGTAAACACACGACTCACCACCACTGCTGCCAAGATGCGCAACTGAGCCCAGATATCTAACACCATGGAGTAATGTCACACAGGGGCTTCATGAAGGAGAGGGAGAGGGAGAGAGAGAGGAGAAGGGAGGAGAGGAGAGGAGAGGAGGGGAGAGGAGGGGAGAGGAGAAGAAGAGGAGAGGGTGAGGAGAGGAGAGGAGAGGAGAGGGGAGAGGAGGAGAGGAGGGAGGGAGATGGAGAGGAGAGGGAGAGGGAGATGGAGAGGAGATGGAGAGGGAGAGGGAGAGGGAGAGGAGAGGAGAGGAGAGGAGAGGAGAGGAAGAGGAGAGTTGAGGAGAGGAGAGGGAGGGGAGAGGTGAGGAGAGGAGAGGAGGGAGAGGGAGAGGTGAAGAGAGGTCTAACACATTGCAGGGTGGAGGGGAGGCTAGCAGGTCATCTGAGGACAGCTCTGACTCTGACTGCCATGGAAACCGTGGTGACATGTGTGTGACCCGTCCTCTGGACTCACTCACCACCAGGCAGAGGTCACAGATCTCCAGCTCCTGCTCCACCTGCGTCAGGATGTCTGAGTCCAGAGTCTCACCAAACCACACCACATCCGGCCTCAGCAGCCCTGCGCAGCCTGCGTCCTCACACCTGAGAACACACGCACACAGACATACACACACGCACGCACGCACGAACGCACGCACACACACACACACACACACACACACGCACGCACGCACACACGCACACACAGACACACACACACACACACACGTGCAGACACAGAGACAGAGACGCACACAGACGCACACGCACACACACACACACACACACACAGACACGCAAAGACACAGACACAGACATGCACGCATGCATGCACACATATACACACACACATACACACACACACACAAATATAAAAACAAAATAAAAGTGTTTAAAGTGCTGATTATATTTTCCTCAGAACATCATGCCCTCACACGCTGTTACTTTTAATACAGAGCTCTTCACTCTGCAACACACCACACACCACACACCACACACCACACACACCACACACCACACACCACACACACACACACACACACACACACACACACACACACACACACACACACACACTTCACGCTCCACTCCTCATTACAACACTTTCCTGCTCTGCGTATCGGCTGGGGAAACAGATCTTTTCTTATCTCTGAATTAGGCCTGTAAAGTGGGAGTCAGGAGATTATCAACAAGATCTGTCACTGGGAGAGGAAACAGAATCTAAGAACATGCCTGATTAAATATGGCACCAAAAAAGTACAGGTGATATTACAGGTGTCTGTGGGGTACGATGGGCATGGTAGCTAGTCAACCTATTCTGTAGACTGTAGTACGATATCAACAGTGCAGGGGACATTATGAAACCAAGACTAAGACATTCATTTCATCTCAACCTCTTGGGTTGAATATAATGCTTTAAAAAAATTAAAACATTCTCAATGGAGGAGGAATTTCTCATGTTCCTCTGCTGCCCCCGTGTGGTCAGAGAGTAATCTACACCAAGCCTCAGGAGACACAATGCTTTTACAGTAACGCATGTGTATTTTTGTGAAAACATTCCATCGACCAAGCGGACACAAAAATAAATGTAATACGAATATAAACACTCACTAAAATTTCAAGAAAACATTTGAGTGATGGCTTCCTTCCAACGGACAGTGTATAATAGAAGGGCAGGATATTTTTCAACATTTTGGTTTAAATTAATTTAATAACTGTGCTTATTGTAATGTCATGGTGCAGGGGGTTTAAAAGTGTTTTCACGGGACAGGACACACACCTCGGGAGATTCTCCACAGGTATCTTGGCATCACTTGTGTCCGGGTCTGGGGCTCTGGGGAAACAGCAGCCAAAGAATCGAGTTACAGAAATATTTCCAAGAATGAAATTATAAAAAATACATGACAAGGATCTAAATTTTTTCCTTTACAACGATTATGAATATTATAAATAGAGATGGCTGGGTAAGCGGACTTATAAATGTATAGGTTTTACTTGGATATAAATTTTACTGTATCAAGTTCTATCAACAACTGTGCTGTGGATATAAATGTGTATAAATCGCAAAAGGGAAAAGCACGAGATGGCAGATAATACCCCAGTCTCTGTCATTGAGAACGCTATTCTTCTAAATGTCATTCTCCATCAAAGGGAACACAATGCTTCATTAACAGTGCCGTTTCATGTGAACCCAGTTTGTCTCAGGGCTGGCAGTGTAGTGTAGTGGTTACGGGGAACTGGGCTTGCAACTCAGAGGTTGCAGGTTCGATCCCAAGGTGGGGGGCACTGCCGTTGTACCCTGTAGCAAGGTACTTAACCTGAATTGCTTCAGTAAAAATATCCAGCTGTATAAATGGATTGTATGTAAAGAAATGTCAATTATGTAAGTCGCTCTGGATAAGAGCGTCTGCTAAATGCCTAAAATGTAAAATGTCTCTGTCTCTGTCACAGGGACAGCGATGCTCTTAAACGCTCTTAAACTCTTAATTTGGCACCGGTGCCCAGCGACAGCGCTCTTAACTGCACAGAGTGAGTCCTCACCCGCTCCCCTGCAGGGCAGCACATATGGGGCTGCTGTGATTGGCCGTGACGGTCCCACAGCTGACGCACCTGGTCTTGAACAAACTTCCTAAAACAAACAGAGAGCAGATGTAACCATGGGACACACGGTGGCGATATCAGCAAGAAAACGGCCATAACAAGAGCAGTAGCACAACAGCAGCAGCCAATCATAGTGCATGGGGGCCTCCATTTTCACTGGGAGGGACCCAGTGGCACCTGCCCCTGAGGAACACAGTCTAAACTGGGGTGGGGGTAGGGGTCGTATCAGTTTCTGGATTTCATGCCAACTTCTGCTCTTAATTATTAAATTAGCCCCAATCATTTACTTGATCTGACATTTTAGCGACATTTATTGATAAGGCCATGAATGACAGCTGAAGACTGTTCTTGTGTTCCCATATGAAACATGTTACTGTGGTCTAATCTACAAGTGAACCAGCATTGACGTATCCAACTAATTTGCTAATTGAGCCACAGAGGTAATTGGTAGGAACAAAAACCTGCATACACACCCACCCTCCAGGACCGGAATTGCCCACCCCTGCTCTAAACTGTGAACTCTGTTTTGGACTAGGCACTCACAGGTGGCGGCTGAGTTTCCCCCATCGCTCACCGCTGCCCTTCCCTTGTGAAGCTCACAGCGACAATAAGTGGAATTGGCGCACGGTCCTCTGGGAGCAGGACTACTGAATTGAATTGAACATCGGATTTATACAGCGCCTGTCAAGGTACCCAAAGCACTTCACAACAACAATGACAGGGGAAACTCACCCTAACCACCACCAATGTGCAGCTACCCACTATGTTTTGTTCTGCTTCCTTCCCAGTGTTACAGGTATGGTACACAGCTGCCTGCAATGATGTCTATCGCTGTATTACTGCACTGATCTCTTGCACTAACTATGATTGTTCCTACCATGTATTAATGCACATCTTGTAAGTCGCTCTGGATAAGAGCGTCTGCTAAATGCTGTAAATGGTGTCTGGCCCCCCCCTCACCGTGGATCTCCAGCACGTGCTTGGAGCCGGCACGGCGGTGCAGCTCGTCGATGTTCTGCGTGATCACCACCACCGATCGGCCCTGGCGGCTGAGCCGCGCCTCACACTCGGCGATGGCCAGGTGCGCCGGGTTCGGGCTCTTCGTCAGCATCACCTCGCGCCGGTAGTGGTAGAACTCCCAGACCCGGGACGGGTTCCGGGAGAAGGCCTCAGGGGTGGCCAGGTCCTGGGGAGCAGGGGGGGGGTGGGGTGGTGTACTGGTTAGGGGGCTGGGCTTGTAACTCAGAGGTTGCAGGTTCAATTCCCAGGTGGGGCACTGCTGTTGTGCCCTTGAGCTAAAGGTACTTAACCTGAATTGCTTCAGTAAAATATCCAGCTGTATAAATGGATTGTATGTAAAGAAATGTGAACTGTGTAAGTCGCTCTGGATAAGAGCGTCTGCTAAATGCCTGTAATGGAAAGGTAATGGTCGACTTCGAAGACCATATTTGGTAAATTAGTGATCTTACAATGGACTTCAGTCAAAGGTAAGCAAAACTTTAAAAAAATAAAAATTAGCAGACGCTTTTATCCAAAGCGACTTACAGTAGTGAATACATACATTTTTCAGTATATGTGATCCCGGTGGGAATCGAACTCACAACCTAAGTATCAGCACCACGCTCTACCTACTGAGCCACACGTGAGGCTCAGTAGGTAGTTTTTCCAACTGAAAAGCCCACGCTGTATCAAGCCTAACAAGGGGAAATGCGCTAATTGGTAAACAGAACGCAGAACAGATCACTGGACCCTTCTTGCAGGTGATCTGTATACCGAGGTTTAGAGAAAACCGCATCAGCCAACGGAACAGCTAACACCTGTAAAAGTCTGCTGTCACACAACCTTGGATTTTATACATCCCAGATCGAGCAGTTAAAGAGGTTTTCCAGTACCCATGGGAACGGTGCGTTCACTGCACAGCGGAGTGGATCGACACAAAGGGCAAAAACACACAGGTGTGTTTCACAAGAGGAAGGCGGTGAACTGGTCACCCATGGTCCAGGCATGGGGGCGTGACATGAGAGGCCACTCCAGACAGGAAGGACAGCCTTGGGCGGTGACAGGGATGGGAGCGGTCTTGCTTTAGCACGGCGGTCCTTACGCTAACGCTGTTCCACGTGACGTTTGTATCGGTTATCTTGTTTGTGGACGGCTGTTACGCAAGGATTTGTTTTTTTCCCAGCTTTTTTGTTATCAAGGCAAATTCCAAATCCACTGACATGACAATTTCTAGGGGTGGGGGAGGGTAAAAAAGACGACAGCGGGTGAACAGGCAAAACCACTTCTCCAGCAGCTTCCTCTGGAATCCCAGTGTGTTTATCGAGGGTGTGAAAACGCTGGCCTACGATTCAGCCTTTTGTGTCTGGCGGAGGTGTACCCCTTTAAGCAAGAGCAAGCGTGTTAAAATCTCACGCACGTGAAGGTGCGCGTGTGTAAACACTGCGTGTGTGTCAGAAATACACCTTTATGTGGCCTCCCGGGTGGTCTAGCGTTTACAGCGTTCGATGCTGGCCACTGCGACAGGGGGTCCATTCCACTGGCCACGCCAGAGTCGGCTCTGGCCGGGAGTGCCACTAGGGGGCAGTGATTGGCTGTCCGCCCCAGGGAGGGGGGAGGGAAGCCGACAGGAAGTTTGCTGCGTATAGGAGTGGCTCTGGAGTACCGGAGTTACGGTCGACAGCCTGGCGAGTGCCGTCTCGGAGGAGACGATACTTCGCCTTTGTCACTGCCGGTCTCAGGGCTACGGCAGCAAACTCACAATATGAGGGAGGGATTAACATGAAAAAGAGAGGGTGTAATTGGCTACTAAATTGGGAGAAAATCTGAAACAAATTCTTTAAAAGTATAAAATAAAATAAAAAAGAACCTTTACGTAATGGCGGTCTCGACAGAGTTTGAGCTTCTGAGTAGCTTTGGTTGGTCGGTTGGTCAAGGCGGTTCATCGTGTCAAACACCCACACCATTGCAGGGTTTGTGAAAAGCAGCAGCTGACCGTTAGCAAGGTGCACCACAGAGGTCCGGCGGAGTGCTGCTCCATCAGGAGAGAGGCGCAGGTGAGCGTTACCTGGGCCTGTTCTGCTCCATCAGAGAGAGGCGCAGGTGGGCGCAGGTGGGCGTTACCTGGGCCTGCCACTTCCTCCAGTATCCTCCAGCTCCCCTGAACGTCGGGACCCCACTCTCAGCGCTCACTCCGGCACCCGTTAAAATCGCGATGTGCTTGGCTTTGGAAAAGACTTTCCGAAATTCTGCCAGGTCTGCAAAAAGAGAGAGAGAGAGAGAGAGAGAGAGAGAGACAGAGAGAGACAGAGACAGAGAGACATTTTTACAGAGAGAGAGAGAGAGAGAGAGAGAGACAGAGAGAGAGAGAGAGAGAGAGAGACAGAGAGAGAGAGAGAGAGAGAGAGAGAGAGAGAGACAGAGAGAGAGACAGAGACAGAGACAGAGAGACAGGGAGAGAGAGAGGGGGGGAGACAGAGAGACAGAGAGAGAGACAGAGACAGAGACAGAGAGACAGGGAGAGAGAGAGGGGGGGAGACAGAGAGACAGAGACAGAGAGACAGAGAGAGATTCTGAATTCCATTTGAAAAGGCCACACACAAAATGAGCTCCTGAAATGTCTTCAACTTTTTAATGAAAAACTAAACAGAGGAAACCGCTAACCTGTGAACAGCAACATAAGGATACAGAGATTTTTTACAAAAAGACAAATATCAACAAAAATATCTATATCTACCACCAAAAAAAAGAGAAGATCTCCAGCACAAGGAACCTGAAAAACAGCAAGGAACAAACCAACCAACCCTGCTAACCTGACACAAAACCTTGAGCTGAGGTAAGAAAAGAGGCTGAAAAACCCCCAGCAAAAAGACAAGAAAGGAGACAGAAGACTGACACTTCATTTGCAACATTGAAAGAAGTGAAACAAAATCAAATGTAAAATAACTATTGGCCTAAAACATCAAAAAAGTAGCTAATTTTGTGATTCTGGCAGTTGGAACAGAGGTACCATAGAGATGGAACCAAACAGCTACAGCAGACAGATATAACATCCTGCTAACTGTAGCAGTGCTAGAGCCAACAAAAAACATAAAGAGGAAACACTCTTGGCCAATACAGAGCAACTGCTTGCTAACTATATCTTTTATAACAACAAAAGGATAAAAAACAACCTCCTCTTCCATACGGAGGACATCAGCACGTGGAAACAGGTAATCTGTAAAAACTACACACACATTACCAAAGAAGGCATTGGTCATGGTGGCCGCTTAACTGTGTGTCAAGATGAAACCCTAGACACAGACAACCCCCTGCTCACCATTACCTACTATACTAAAAGAGGTACAGTACTGATACAAGGAAATGAGGCAAGCCTCAACTCCTTTGAGGAACTCTTCTCCAAGATGAAGACAGAAACTGAGAGAGAGCAACCCAACAGCAGCACTGTAGCAGGAAACACAGCATCAGAACAGGAAGAGGAGGATGACACAATGGTCCCAGAGGTCACAGAACCAGAGCTGAAACCAACCACCAGTCCATCCGGCCCCGCCCATCCAACACCCCCCAAGCTCCTTCAGCAACTAAGAGAGAGCCTGTCCCTCTCGGAGCTGGACTTCACTAAGTTCAGGAGCTCACTTTAGCCAGGCTAGCTGAAAACAAATGGTTTGACAATGAATGTAAAGAAATGAGAAAACACTTGAGACAGCTATCAAACCAAAAACACAGACACCAACATGACCCAACACTACAACATGAATACTTTGAAACTCTAAACTAGTATAAACAGACGATTAGACAAAAGAAATTCCACTACACCAACGAAACACTTCAAGAGATTGAAAACGCAGTAGACCAGGGTCAGTTCTGGGGCATGTTGAACTATACATACCTTGGTCTGTCCATATCTGCATCAGGACAAAAATATTTGATTATGTTATCCTACCCATAGCTTTGTATGGAAGTGAGGTCTGGGGCCCGCTCAGTGGATTGGAACATGGCTCATGGGACAAACACGCAATAGAGGCCCTCCACACTGAATTCTGCAGAAAAATTTTAAATATTCAAAGGAAGACACCAAATAACGCCTGCCGAGCAGAACTGGGGCGTTTCCCATTACTCTTAAACATCCAAAAACGGGCCATAACATTTTGGACGCATCTAAATTCAACCCCAAAAGACACCCACTCAAGGCATTAATGGGTTGAACCCTGAAAGCTGAACCCTGAAAACAGTCCCCTCAGTCAACTGATGATGAAGCTAACCAACCAGACTCCCATCAGCACTGCTTCAAAACACAACAGAATAAAACAAATTATGAATCAGTCAAAATATCTACATTTGGAACATTGGAGAAATGAAACTAAAACCCAAAGTAGACTAAATTGTTATTTGACCCTAAACAGAGAATATAGATTGGCCGAGTATCTCCACTCCGTCAGAGATACGAAGCAGAGATGGATCCTGACCAAATACAGGCTCAGTCACCACCAATTGGCTATAGAAACAGGAAGACACAGACAAACATGGCTACCCAGAGAGGAGCGTATATGTGGTCACTGCTCGACAGGGGAGGTAGAAACAGAGATGCACTTCCTCCTCCACTGTGGGGCAAGCCTAGGGCAACAGTGGCAGGGGAAAACTCCGGAGGTGGGAAAATGTGATAATCCATAATCTGCTTCCACAAAGCAGATCCTAATCCTCTCAAAATCCCCCCCACCCCCAATGTAAACGCGATAGGGCTATCAAGGTCTTCCTCTTATGATCCCCGTGTACCATAAATCAAATCAAATCAAATGTATTTGTATAGCGCTTTTCACAAATGCATTGTCACAAAACGCTTAACAAAAGGGAACCCAGGCACCCCCCCAAAAAAAGCAAGCCTAAGGCAACAGTGGCAAGGAAAAACTCCATTGGGAGCAGACTAAAAGGGATGGAGCCCATCCTCTTCTGGCCGGCACAGGGTGTGTCCAAAAAAGACCGTATCTTGGTCAGTCCAAAGCACTATAATATGTCAGACATTACCATGAAACATGATCATTGATACTGTTTTGAAGAGTTTGCATCAAAGATCTATCAAAATAGAGTTCAGTTCAGTACAGAAACGAACAGCTTTTTTAAATTTATTTTTTTACCTGAGCTAGGGCGAGCCATCTTCACTAACACACCCTGTGGCGTTGAGCTGCTGCTCCTCACTCTGTTGTGCACCTGAGGAAACAGCCCCCTCGATGTCAGCTGTCGAAGAATCATTGATTATTTCCCAGATCTACAAAGAAAGAAACACATATATCAATTAACTCTCAAGCTCTCCAAATGGACCACTGACCTGTCGTTCTCCCAGCTTCGTCAACACGCACACAGCTAGCTGAACAGACCAAAGAAAAGTGAAATCACTTCCTTGTCTGTATTTATGTACTGGGTGACAACCCAATGAGGATGAAGTTGACCCGACGAGGAAGCATTTTCCGTTTAAAAACCCGCCTAACAACTTGCCTAATGGAACTTCCGTTCTTGGGAGTGAATGTCATTAAGACTAAAGCGCATGTTCACAGCATTAAAATAGGCACCGTTTTAAGAATAAGAGTATGCGTTGTGAGTTGGCTTTCGACATCATACAACAGCCCGGCAATAAGTTATCTTGCTTTTCTTTTTAAACTCATCATACAGACTAGATAATATTACTTGCACAGCATCACATTCATGCTCTGTAACGTTCTGTAATGACCTATTTTGGAGAACCTCCAGCCAAAACGGACGAGTCTACCATCACGCTAACAAACTATTTTAGATTCGTAATGTAACGTTAAATTACGTGAGCTTCAAAATACACCACGCAACACTATGTAGGCTTGCGAGTTCGCGACACCCAGCCTGGTTGCCTAGTAATCACTAATGTTTTAATTAGCTGATGTTAGTTAGATAGCTGACTGCAACCCTCGTGGCCAGCTAGCTAGTAAACAGTTCGTTTGTTGTGGAAAGCTAGCTAGTTAGTTACCAACAAATAACACAAGTTAGCTAGCATCAGCAACACAATGTTGACTAGTAGACTCGTAAACTCGACATGTAGATAGCTAGCAAGCTAGCTTCCCCTTTGCCTAGATCACATTTCTCTGTGCATAGCATGGTTGGCTGGTTGGTTGGTTGGTTGGTTGGCTGACCCATCAAGCTAGCTAACTGACGCTAGATAGCTAGCGCCAGCGAAGTAACTCCACTGGCTAAGTTACCTGCAATGCTCTGGACAACAAGAGCGAGGTCAGTTAGCTACATAATCGTGCACACTCGTTTGACTAGTTAAGACATCGATTAGCGTGCTTGGATCTTTCTCGCTCACTAGAAGTCAGCATTAGCTTGACAGCTATCTGGTGTGAGGCACGTTTCTGTTAGCTAACGTTAACTAGCTAGCTAAGAAACGGAAGGATCCATATGTTGGCGCTTTCATGTCAAAATGTCGGGCAACTCAAATGGCATGCTTCTTTATTTGGACATTTGACGTTAGTGCTAACTAGCTAGCTGGACGTCCAATTGCTTACCTCTTCCCAACTGTTACAACGCTATCATTAAGTAAAGTAACGTTACAGTCAAAACACTGATATGGGGTGAAATCCGGGTTGTTGTTTTTATCATCGCATTGTCCACACTTACTGCGACGATTGGTTCAGATTTCCCATCAGAAGCGCTTTTGCACTCATCAGAAGCAGCGAAACCAGAGAAAAGCAAAGAAGGAGCCAATACGTTAGAGAAACGTGGTGTCTTTAGTTGACAGAGTCCCCTAGTGGACTGAGTTGAAAATTCCCAGACAATCTCGACGTGGGAATTGTCACGTTTTGTACTGTACACGTTACACACACGCCCTATGATTTTGACGGTATTGTGTCGAGATGCAAATGTATGTAATCTAGAGGTATAAACACATGCACCCCCAAAACAACTATGTATAAAAATAAGAGAAGATTGTGTAACTACCGACTGCAAAGAAAAATGTAAGAATGTAGACTTCTTAAGACTCAAACCTAATTTGTATTTTGTCTGTGTACATTTACATTTACATTTTAAGCATTTAGCAGACGCTCTTATCCAGAGCGACTTACAAGATGTGCATTGTTACATGGTAAGATCAATCATAGTTCTCGCAAGAGATCAGTGCAGTAATACAGCGATAGACATCGTTGTTGGCAGCTGCACATCGTACCTGTAACACTGGGAAGGAAAAGGTTAGTAGGCCTATTTATTTTATTTATTTAGTAAGTTATAAACATGTAAAGTATACATATACAAAAAGCAGTAATAAGCATGTAGGCAGTTGTGATGACAATTGGCTCGATGTACAGAATTCAGTGGTAGCGGAGTCTGAAGAGGTGGGTTTTGAGTATTCTGTGGATTCTGTGTGTCCAGAGGGTTGAACTTTCAGAATCCTTAAAGTCGATGGAAGTGAGACAAAAAAAAGATGTGACATACTGGTCATTTTTTCAGATTTTTCTCCTTTTTTTGCCAGACAACAGTTATTCTTTCAGTTTTAGATATTTGGACAAAGTAAAACAAATGACCTACTATCTTTCAGTAGTTCTGTGTGGCTCAGTAGGTAGAGCATGGCACTGACAATGCTTGGGTTGTGGGTTCGTTTCCCACTGGGGCCACATATACTGAAAAATGTATACATTCATTACTGTAAGTTGCTTTGGATAAAAGCGTCTGCTAAATGGCAGATATTATATTATATTATATTACACAAATAGCAGCAATTATTACTGATAGTCATACCATATTCAATTGCAATGGCAATTTATGCAATGGCAAGCTGTGTAGTGTAATGGTTAGGTTGCTGGCCCTGTAACCTAGAGGTTGCAGGTTCGATTCCCAGGTGGGACACTGCTGTTGTACCCTTGAGCAAGATACTTAACCTGAATTGCTTCAGTATATATATCCAGCTGTATAAATGGATTGTATGTAAGAACTGTAAACTGTAAGTTGCTCTGGATAAGAGCATCTGCTAAATGTAAAATGTAAATGTATGATGGTAAAATGATTTGGCCCCACCCCTTCAGGGAAGTGAATATATAGTTTGACCTTGTTCAATGGTATTGCACCAGCGTCCAGTTTCTCAACCCACAGTGTTATGAGCTGTACAGTACACACTTCTCAGTGCTGTGGAGCTGGGGAAATTAAAGTTTTCTGTGTAACACTTACAACCTGCTTTTAATAACCTGTTTATTGTTTTATGTCACATGAGGCAATGTCGGTGTGTGGTTTGTCACCCGTCTCAGTGATTAGAACAACTTGCATCAAACGCACCAGACCCTGAGGTCTCAATGTTCAATGTCAATGTGTGTGAGTGGTAAAAAAAAGTAAGTGTGGCATTACACAAAGCATTTTCTTTCTTCTCATTTCCTCCTCAAGGCACCCAAACAGAGCTTATGAGGCAGACACCAGCAATTTTCCCCACGTTTCAGACCTGTCAATCCAGCCTTTTCTCCTCAGAGTATCATTTTCACATGTATTGTAGCCCTAAGGTGTGAGAGATTTCTCCAAGAGCTTTCTCAGAGTCAGTTGTATTTTAATACTTTTTATTCTCTGGAGAACAGAGCTATTTTTACTCAATTTTATAACTTATTTTGTCATGCTGTCTCGATCTTGCTTTATCCCATTGGTCACTATTCATTAATTCATTCATTATCTTAATCCGCTTATTCCTGGTCAGGGTCGCAGGGGGGCTGGAGCCTATCCCAGCATGCATTGGGCAAGAGGCAGAAATACATCCTGGACAGGTCACCAGGGCACATACACCATTTACTCACATCTACGGGCAATTTAGACTCTCCAATTAGCCTAATGTGCATGTCTTTGAACTGTGGGAAGAAACCCACGCGGACACGGGGAGAACATGCAAACTCCACACAGAAAGGCCCCCGGCCGGGATTCGAACCCAGGACCTTCTTGCTCTGCGGCGACAGTGCTATCCACTGCACCACCGTGTTGGTAACTATTGTGAACACATAAAAAATATTATTTTTCATAATGTCACACGTTTCATCATTTGAAAGAAAGGTGTTTTACGGTTATGTCCCTAGAGCCTATGCTGGGATACTGTGCAGAATCACTGTATGTAACTCCAGGGCATCAGGCCTGCACGGGCTCATTCATTTTCAGTGTTTAGTGACATAATCAGCCTAATTGTAGTGATTACGTGTCAGCTGGGTACTTAATTGGACTGCTGGAACCAAACGGTGCTCAGGCAACAAAATATATTATCCTGGCCTTTTCCCTCTTTTATGTCTTCGCCGACGAAGTTTCGCGTCTCACCGCAAGCTAATTGCAAATACATTAAATGAATTGCATTATATGCTAATTAAAGTCATTAGTGAATGCGCAGCGCTCCTGTTGCTGTGGGACTGAAATTATTGTCACTTAGTTTAATTAAAAGGCAGATCAACAGGAAACAGAGGACTGTGATCCTGGTGTTCTTTGCCATCTGAAGGGTTTTTCTGCAAATTAGCGTGACATGTTCTGCAGGAGACAGATACTCATAAGTCAGGATTAATAAAGTACAAACATGAACGTCGGGATGTTCCAGGCTGTATCGCACTGACCTTGGCACATATATGCTGCAGTCGGCTCCTTATTTTTACTCAGCCTTGTATTTTGCCAGAATATCCACAAGATGGCATGAGCTAGTAGATGTAAAGTAAATGTAAATGTAAGCTAGTATGTCTCTGAAAACACAGCTTATACATATAAGGCATATGGGCACGGTACGTGTAAATCCAGAAATGGACTGGACAATGCGTCGAATGTGCATTCACACTGAATGAAACATTTAAAACAGAGTAAGCCTAATAGATAGACAGACAGACAGATAGATAGATAGATCCATAGTTCCTTCATCCAAATGTTCCATCGCCACAACTTTTTTGGCAACAGAGCTCCTTAACCCCTCAATGATTTTGATAGAAACCAGAACTCCTTAACTGAGCCTTGAGGACATTTTCAGGGATCAAAGTTGGCTTTACTGCCCATGATGTCATATTTTAGAGTAAGGATAACTGAACCTCAACACAAGGGCAGCTTCCGACCGAAATCACTGAGCTTTCATTGACTGCAAATACATTTGAAGAGGGGAGATTGTTTTTATAATTTTTATGTAAATTTGTCACTTGCAAAATATATATGATGTTAATGTGCTCAATCTATTCAGTGTATTAATTTGTGGGTTTTAAAAAAAATATTCTTTTATGTATTATTGTTTTACATTTCTCCCGATGGCAATTCCCCCGTCATATTTCTTTATATTTTTGTAATTTCTCCTTTATTTAACCAGGTGAGTCCCGTTGAGATTTGCATCTCTTTTACAAGGGAGCCCTGGCCAAGAAGGCAGCAACATAAGTTTCAGCAATACAATACAACAACAATACAAGAAATACAATACATAGAATAACAATATACAAAAATACAATCTCAATTAAAACAGCTACAGACTTCAGTTTTTAAAGACTGTAACAAACTTTTAAATCCCCCCAGAGGAATGAAGTCAGACATATTTGCCATTCCCTGGAGCTGATTCCAGGACCATGGGGCATAATAGCCAAAGGCAGTCTTCCCAAATTCCATGGAAACGCGAGGGACTGTAACAAGTAGCACATGCTGAGAGCGCAAATTATAACTACTAGTGATGCGAATGAAGAGGCAATTCAAGTAGGCAGGGAGTAGCCCTATAATGGCTTTATAAAGAAAGATGTGCCAATGGAGCCACCTCCGATAATATAATGAGGTAAGACCTGGCCTTTCATACAAGAGGCAATGATGGGTCAGAGATTTAGCTTTCAAGAGCTAGCTTTCATTTTTGGGACCGCACCTTCGCTGCAACACCCTCCATCAGTGCAGGTACCCAACCACTGCTTCTCTTCACTCTGCAGTCCAGCAGCTGAGCTGTGCAGCCATAGTGCCGGAGGACTGCGCATCTTACACAGCTGGTGCAGGCAGCGTGCAGGTGACCAGTTGTACAGAGGAATTGCTGCTGAGCTGAAACCCTCCCTCCCTGGGTGACGCTATTGGTCAGTTCTGAGCTATTCTGCAGGGCTGCCCATCACAGCCAGGATTTGAATGTAGCCCATGGGGCATATCATTACATATCATTACTAACCTTTTCCTTCCCAGTGTTACAGGTAAGGAGAAAATGGGATAAAATCAGAAACAAATTCTTAAAAAAATAAAATAAATAAAGGGTAAAAACAATTAAGCTGCTTGATGTTTTCACACAATTTTTGCATCTGAGCAAATTGAGTTTAAAGCGAAAGTTACTCAATAGAACGTTACAGGCTATAACAGGGGTGGGCAATTCCGGTCCTGGAGGGTGGGTGTGTATGCAGGCTTTTGTTTCTACCAATTACCCCTGTGGCTCAATTAGCTGATTAGTTGGATACGTCAATACTGGTTCACTTGTAGATTAGACCACAGGAACATGTTTCATATGGGAACACAAGAACAGTCTTCAGCTGTCATTCATGGGTTTATCAAGAAATGTAGCTAAATGTCAGATCACGTAATTGATTGGGGCTAATTAAATCATTAAGAGCAGAAGTTGGCATGAAATCCAGAAACGGATACAGCCCTCCTGGCCCACCCCTTGGATTATAATATAAAATTAAGCCCAAGGAAAGCTGGTCTTGGCCTCTGTCGTTTTGTTATTGTCAGGATGACCAGCAAATGCCCCATCTCTTTGATCCCCATGCGGTTCGTGCACCGCGCTGATCTGAGAACAAAACACTTTATTACCTGGATGGCGATATGGCTGCTGCCTCTCAGGAAAGAGAGGTGAAAGATCAAAGCCTTTTGTGGATCCACTCACGAGCTGCGGTGAAGCTTTGATCCCCCCCCCCCTGCTCCTGCCCCCCCCCCCCCATCCCCGTGCCCGCCCCCACACACACTCTTCTGTGCCATCTTCAGATGAAGCCGTGTGTGTTAGATCCATGTCCAAAATCTGGAATCATGGGAAAATTCTGCACCCAATTAAAATTCAGAAAAACAGCACTGACCTACATTCCGGTAAAATAAAAGGGTCGTTTTTTGTCGAGTTGTGGCAAAAGAGAGGGGCTTTTAAGTTGAGATGGTATTGATTTGGGACGAGCAGTGAATCAATAAACATCACTGCTGTTGTACCAGTGGAATCTGAAGTTGGTATAGCCAGACTGTAAACGGGACCCTGTGATTGTCTATGTGATTGATCCTCATTATTGGTTGATTTTTGTTTTTTAGAGACCTACACACAATATAATTGCTGTTTAAAGTGAATGTGTATTCAGTGAGAGCACCTATTGGCAAGCCATCAGGCCCAGCTTGTGGAAGAGAAGAGAAAGAACGGGAGAAACGGACACTATGAGGCCAGCACCTCACCTGGAAGAATATTCCCCATATCAGTACCAACAGAGAATACACACACACACACACACACACACACACACACACACTCACACTCACACTCACACTCACACTCATACTCACTCATGCACACACACTCACACTCACACTCACACACTCATACTCACACACACACACTCACACTCGCACTCACACTCATACTCACACTCACACACTCACACTCACTCACACACACACACACACACTCACACACTCACACTCACACACACACTCACACACTCTCACACACACACTACACACACACTCACACACACACACACACACTCACACACACACATTAACACTCATACTCACACTCACACACGTTCATGCACACACACATGCATAGAAACAGACACACAGCTGGAACCTTTTTCAGCTGTGTTTATGTGGCTAACCAGCAATGACATAGAGGTGAAGCAAGCACAGACCTGCAACAACAAAAACACAAAATCCGCTGTCTATTTCTGCACAAAGGAAATCCGTTCTAGGAGGAATATAATTTATTTATTTATTTAAACATGTGGAAGAAAAGGCCTTCGTTCTTTAAGAAGGTGGAGAGATGGCTAATTTAAACAGCCACCACGAGGACAGTGAAAGTATATTTGTTTCTATAATTGTAGCTGATTTGTCTCCCAACTAACCAGACAGCCCCCCACCCCTCCCCACCCACACCCCCAATCCCTTCTGTCTGAAACCACTGGCTCAAAGCGGGAGTGTTCCAGTGTGGCCCGCCTGTCCAGTATACTTATTTATCCACCGTTAGATGAAAATGGGCGTTATTTTGATCAAGCTCGTGACAACATTCGTGGGCCGATGTGCAAAATTAACAGAATGACGTCATGCCGACACGTCTTTAATTGCGAGAGGTCCTTCCAACCAGGAGTCTGAGATCTACAGATGTTGGTGCTTTTTATTCCGAGCGCTAACGTAACGCAATCGAGAGGAGCTTTCCTAAATAAAACATCGACAGTAGCGTGACATAATGGGCCCCTGTGGACATATATTGTCCAGTGTATAAAAAAAAAGCAATCAACTTTATTTGAACCCGCGCAGGTGGAATCCGCTTGTGGCACAACATCTGGGTCAAAATGCGAACAAACCTAATCCCTCCGACTGCCACTGCTCCATTCGTTTTTAAATACGCACGTCGCTATCCTCATGGCTGTGAATTGTACAGCATGTCGATGTGTTCCAAATGTGCCCGCATCGTTCGTGCACGTAAGCATGGTCACTGTAGACTATAGTTCAGAGAAATTGGCTAACAAAAAAGAGGTGAACGTAAGACCACAACGACAGCCGACTATCGCAATGGTTCCAGCCGCAGAAATAGGCTACAAAACCATCGGTATTGTATCGCAGGCTAATCTCGCTCTATCTCCGTTGTTTGGAGCTCACACTTCACACCAGTAAGCTCCCAATGCTCCTCTCCAAAAGGGGCGGGATTTCTTTTACTCCTCTTTTATTGCTCAGCTCGTCACTGGGACTTCGCCTCCCTCTCTCCCTCTCTCTCCCATTCTCGCCGTTTCCCTCTCTCACATCCCCCCCGTCACCCACCCACCCGCCCGCCCGGCCCCCCCTCCGCGAACATCTCCCCGTCAAACCGCGGCGGTGGCTCTGTGTGTCTCGCAGCCTCGTCAGTCGGCCCCCTGGACGCTGCGCGCGCACTTTAATGGCGGCCGCTTCGGAGGAGGACACAGACCGCCGGCCCATCAGGAGAGTTCGGTCCAAGAGCGACACGCCGTACCTCGCCGAGGCCAGGATCTCCTTCAACCTGGAGACAGGTAAGGCGGGACGCCGCACGTGCACACCTCGGCCACTGGCTCTCTGTGTGTGGAAGATGGTGGCTGTTGCTGGCGGCGCTGCTGCTGCATTGTGCTGCGCTGTGTTCTCTCGCCGAGGAGAACGGTGGTATAGCTACCGGCGATTTTCTTGTTTTTACGCACACGACGAGAGAGAGAGAGAAGGAGAGAGAAAAGCACAGATTGAGCAGATCTGGTGAGACGGAGCTCTCGAGCTAAGACATTAGATAGGGGGTCGGGTTGTTTACATTGACAAGGCACAGAGTGCGTCCCGCCTGTCCGAAATTGGGAGGTATGAATAGTGTGTGACTCATGCCCTTTTTGTGTCTCGTGCGCGAGAGAGTGGCTCGTGCTGTGCTTTCGGTTGGCGTTTTCCCCGTAGTGCTGGATCGAGTTTCGATACATTTGCTGTGTACAAACCATTTGGCAGATGGTCATATCATTCCTCCTGTACGGATTCTGATATTTTTTCAGATGGCGATTACTTGCTGTTGTTGTAATCTTAGTCAGACATCGTTTCGAATGGATTAGAGGTGAGCGAACGAAAAGAATATCGATCCTCACTATTTTGGGGGTGTGATGGTGAGGCTGAAACCATCGTGGTCCAATGTCTGAATGTCCCGCTGTAACCAGACAGCGAAACACACATTAAAATTCAGTCACCGAACGAATATTAAATAAAAGGCTTCTAATATTGACTATTCACAAGCAGAATGCCCGACTGGCGAGACACCGTATAAAGCAAAGCGGTATACTATGGTGGCTATTTCTCCAGTTAGCCGTTAGGGACTTTGTACACACCTATGTTCCCAATTAGCCAACAATATTGAACAATATTTCTAGACATTTCACTCTCTAGCATAGGTGCAATGCTTATTACTAATATTTCATTTCTGCAGGGTAGGCTATATAGATGAGTCCTATAAAAGCAGAAATTCGGTACGATATTTTCGACGTTGTCCAGAAACTGCAAGGCAAGTTATTGTATCCCTTGTTGCCATGGTGACTTGGCATAATTTTATGGCTGAGTCAATTGCGGAGCCTACGTGCTTGTTGTTTGCTTTAGCCGCGCGGTTAATATGCTATTCGAAGAGTTATCACTCATCTGATTTACAAGCAGGGTATTTTCATTAATTATCGAACCTATCGAACGTGCTTTACGTCCAGCTACATGGGAAGGACAACGAGGTAGGTGTTGGTTTTTATTGATAAATTGTATCATCGCATGCAAACGACATCGAATATGGTTGTGAGCAACGTCGGCGAGGACATAATGTATGATTGGAAGAAGAGCTGTAGCCTGTTATTCGTGTTCCAGTAGCCATTACCCAAGGTTTATATGATATAAAGCAGACTCGTACATCGTACAGTGCGATTTTGGGCGACAAGGGCTGGCTAACACCAGCGATACTGACGCGTCAGTCTGCTAACGCCACTGGAGCTGTTCGCCATGCCGTGGTGCTGAAACGGTTACGATTCACCGCGAAGCAGACTTTGGAACAACATTGTGTGGAGCGCTCAATTCAACATGACCCTTTGTTAAATGCATGCGCAGTTTACTCCAAAGTCCGTACTATATGGCCCAATACAAAAACATTGATATGCACAACGATAGTACTCATACTATCGTTCTCTGTGGTTCTCTGTGGATACACCCCCAATGGATACATCTAAAAATGTATCCATTCACTACTGTAAGTCGCTTTGGATAAAAGCGTCTGCTAAATGGCATATATTATTATATTTCTAGAGTACTACAGATTTTCTTGTCGCCAGTGCAATTTTGTTGAAGCCAGGGAGTAATGACCAATTTCTGCATACTATTGAGGGTGCTTTATGCTTTAGTGGTAAAGAATGGATATATTTAACTCTGTTTATTGTTAATATTAGCCCAATGTATATTTAGAGTAGTCTTCTTTTAGTATATAGTCAAATTGTGTAGTTAGGATAGTCCATGGCGACCGGGGTTCAATTCCCCGTCGCGCCAGATTCGGCTCTGGCCGGGAGTGCCACCGGGGAGGCAATTGGTTGTCCGCCCCAAGGAGGGTGGAGGGAAACTGACACAGTTCGCTGCGCACAGGAGTGGTTCTGGGGTACTGGAATTACAGTCGACAGCACGACGAGTGCTGTCTCGGAGGAGGCAGCGCTTCGCCATTGTCACTGGCGGTCACAGGGCTACGGCAGCGAACTACAAGGGAGGGGATTGAACTAAGACTATCGGGAGTAATTGGCTGCCAAATTGGGAGAAAAACCGGAGAAAAAAAAAAAAAAAAACTATTTAAAAAGAGGATAGTCTGGGGCTAATCAGGTTCACCCAACTACCCCATGCTCAAACCATTATATTTTTAAATCCTCGATTCATCTGTTATTGCTCTTTTATTGCCCTTACATATGTAGTGGCGTATACATACTGTAGCAATCAGAGCCTGGATGTAGGTTGTTTTTTTGGCTTGTTTGTTTGTTTGTTTTTGCTGGAAACGAGGTCAGAGATGCATGTGCTCAGATGGATCGGGGAGATCGTGGGCAGATCTCATACTGTGCAGATTAATGAGGGGGCATTGTTTATGGAAGAGCATTAAGCAGAAAGGGGTGAGGGGGATGTCTCTGTGCATCGACCACTGCTATACAAGGGCAAATGTGCAAGAGAAGTCATATGATAATATGTAATATATGCCATTTAGCAGACGCTTTTATCCAAAGCGACTTACAGTGATGAATACATACTTTTTTCAGTACATGTGGTCCCAGTGGGAATTGAACCCACAATCTAAGCATTGTCAATGCCATGCTCTACCTACTGAGCCACACAGAACCACGCTCTACCTACTGAGCCACACAGAACCACACTCTACCTACTGAGCCACACAGAACCACGCTCTACCTACTGAGACATACAGAACCATGCTTTACCTACTGAGCCACACAGAACCACACCCTACCTACTGAGCCACACAGAACCACGCTCTACCTACTGAGACATACAGAACCATGCTCTACCTACTGAGCCACACAGAACCACGCTCTACCTACTGAGACACACTGAACCACGCTCTACCTACTGAGACACACAGAACCACACTCTACCTACTGAGCCACACAGAACCACGCTCTACCTACTGAGACACACCGAACCATGCTGTACCTACTGAGACACACAGAACCACACTCTACCTACTGAGCCACACAGAACCATGCTCTACCTACTGAGACACACAGAACCATGCTTTACCTACTGAGCCACACAGAACCACGCTCTACCTACTGAACCACACAGAACCATGCTCTACCTACTGAGCCACACAGAACCATGCT
>JAINUG010000478.1:110000-205000 GCA_029706075.1 Aldrovandia affinis
TACGGATAAATGCCAAAATAAAGGCAGCACTTGAGTAAATGAGGGATCCTTTAAACGGGTGCAGAACCGTACGTGTGTTGTCGGGGGTGACTGTACCAGTGGATAGGCCCGCCCCGCCCAGATGGGCCTCTTCCAGCCCAGCCCAGGGCCATTTCAGTCCCCCCCCCCCTGATAACCAATTACTGATGTACCAGTGTTGCCTTTATCTGGCCAGTTATCTGTGTTTATTCCATACAAAACACAATGCTTTATGTGACTGTAAGCAGGGAAGTTATAGTGCCACAGAAGTTGCATTTCCAACACACGCTGCTTTTAAAAATGATACCGGTGGCGGATAGCGTAGCGGTCTAACGCACCGTATTTTGGCTGGTCCGGTGTGGTGTGCGCTGCCTGTCAGGGACACGGTTCGAACCCCGCGTTTCTACCAGACCGGCCCTGGTCGTCAGCCCCGATCGGTGTTTGGCTGTCCGCCCCAGGGGGAGGGGGGGAGGGTGAGCCGGCTCAAGTTCATCGAAGGGCGTCCGTGGTCAGGTTCCGTATCGGAGAAGGCGGATCTACTGGCCCGGAAATATTTAACCTCGTTACCCAGAGGACGGGCGGCAGACTCGTGGCGGAGGGGGAATTGAGATAAATAGAGGGTATAATTGGCAACCAAATTGGGAAAAATTATATACATTTAAATGAAAAACTACAAATGATGCTGCACCACGCTTGGCTCGCTGCTCGGCAGGTCAGAGGAGGGGCTCGCTCCCGTGGGGTTGTGACGCAGCGCCCCTTCTGTTTTTTTCTACATTTATTTTAAGATTTTATCCAGTTTTTGTCCCAATTTGGTAACCAATTACTCCCGGCCAGAGAGCCGACTCTGGCGCGATGGGGAATTGAACCCCGGTCACAGTGGCCAGCGTCGGACGTTGAAACCACTAGACCACGCGAGAGGCCCTATGTAGCGCCCCTTCTGAGTATTATATCTCCCCAATCATGTCATCCAAATAAGTATGACATCACAGGAGTGCCCCGTGTCACAGATGCACAGGACTGGCGTAACGCTGTCGCCGTGTCCACCTGCAGTCAGGGCCAGGCTCTGAAGATGACATCATCGCATGCGCTGCCTCTCAGCCACTTCACCAGCCAGCTCTGTTACTCAATCTCAGATCCTCTCTGTTTGCATCGATGTCATTTCACCGTACGGTCTGACTATCGCCACGTACCAACCCCCTATTTATGAGGCAAAAGCAAACAAGGATCAAACAAACAAATAAACAAACAGTCAATCAGTTGACCGGTCGATCAGCCGGTCATTTCTTTATTTGGCACAGCGGTGACCTAATGTTCCGTGAGTGCGTTTCACAGAAAACCTGGGAAATGTACAAAACAAAACAGGGAGGGAAGAGCAATAGCGCTATGGCAACAGGAACGAAATGACCGATAGCGATTCTCAGAAGTGTGGATAAGCTGTGTTTGACTGTAACCCCGCCTGTAAAAAGCTTAGTTGTTCTAATGAGACCCCTTTCAGTGCTATATTGTATCGTACGTATCAACTGTTGGCTCCGGAGGGGATTAACAAAAAGTGGATCCATTTTGCCTCAGTCCCCGAGATAAACGTGTCGAGCAAAGCTACTCAGTCTGCTTCAGTAGATCAAGGAATTCAGCTCATTTGAAGAGGAATGAAGCTGTGACAGACGCCCACGGCCCCTCGATATTACCCGTTACTGCTGTAAGAGTTTAGGAAAGCAGAGGAAAGCAGGCACAGGGCTGTCTGTGGATAAGAGCCTCTATGCTGAGCAGGGGCTGGCCTGCGTATATCCAGGCTAAAGGGCAGGTAGCTGGCAAAATAGAGGAAACACTTGAGTAAATGAAGGGTTCTGGTGGCTCTGTTATGGTGTGGGGTGCATTTTCCTGGCATGGTTTAGGTCCACTCAACCCCTTAGAGGGCAAGGTAAATGGCAATAAATACAAAGCCATTCTTGAGTGATCACCTTCATCCTGTGATGAAGCATTTCTATCCTGATGGGAGTGGTCTCTTGCAGGATGATAATGCCCCCATCCACAGGGCACGAGTGGTCACTGAATGGTTTGATGAGCATGAAAACATTGTAAACCATATGCCATGGCCGTCTCAGAGTTCCAGACACTTGTAGAATATTTGCCAAGGTGCACTGAAGCTGTTCTGGTGGCTCGTGGTGGCCCAACACCCTATGAAGACACTTTATGTTGGTGTATCCTGTATTTCGGCCGTTATCTGCAGGTCATACCTTATCAATGAAAAATGGCGTTTCCTGTTGCTCATTGTCTGTCCATATGAGATACATAAAGAACCTATCCATTAACAGTCAAACAGAGTCAAACAGAGACATGTCTTTCTTACAGTTTGGCTAAATCAAACTTATTGTATTAAATCATAATTATTGCCAGTTCATTTATCCATGAGACAAGGCAAGCTGGGACCCAGGTGCAGAGACGAAGCAGGAGGCAGATGTAGAATAAACTGAAGATTTATTATAAACGACGGACTAAAGAAAGAACTCCCAAATAAACACGAGTATAAATAATCAAACATGCAATGGATGACAAAAGCTCAGAATGGTACCGCTGGAACACTGAGGCGCGAACACGGGGGCACAAAACTAAATAAGGGCACAAAACAAGGTGAAATCACTAAGACAATAATACACTCAGACAATCAGGTGAAACAAGGCACAGATGAAATCACTAAGACAATAAAACCATTAACTAATTTTAAGAGTTTGTATTAGCATACTTGTTCACAGTGTTGATCTGGAAAAAGCAGAATGTACATAATCTGTAACTGGTAACTGATTATGTATTATGTGCATAACTGTGACACCATTATGCTCCTCTGTTTTGGCCTGGGAGCCTGCAGGACCTCACACACAGGCACTCTCACCTGCGGCCAATCAGTAATCAGCTGAGGTGTTGCCTATTACCTCTTCATTAGCGCCTTTTTATAAAAGCACTGCTTTAGGAAGCCTGGCAAAAAATGGCCATCTCGGTTCTCTCAACCTGCCACCTAATCATCCCCCAGTTAAATTGGCTCAATACTTGCCCTCCCTCCCTCCCCACCTCAGCTGATGTGCGGTGAGCATTCTGGCACAAAATGGCTTCCGTGCAAGCGGCCAGTTTGGTGCTTCACATTGGTGGCGGTCGAGGTGAGTTTCCTTCTTCCTGGCAGTGTAGTGTAATAGTTAGGGAGCTGGGCTTGTAACTCAGAGGTTGCAGGTTCAATTCCCAGGTGAGCACTGCTGTTGTACCCTTGAGCTAAAGGTACTTAACCTGAATTGCTTCAGTAAAAATATCCAGCTGTATAAATGGATTGTATGTAAAGAAATGTAAGACTGTGTAAGTCGCTCTGGATAAGAGCGTCTGCTAAATGCCCAAAATGTCTTCCCCGTAAAGCCCTCTGAGTATGGTGAAAAGCGCTGCATAAACGCAAAAGCATTATCATTAGCAGTGGCCACTGCCCTACACATCGGCCGTAGGGAACGGGGGCTATGAGGTCAGTGATGACGCACTCCTCCCCCAGTACACTGGGCTGTGTCCCTAGGCCCGAGCCTCTCCGCTAGGCTGACGCTCCTCAGAGCGCCCTCACACAAGCACGGTGTCAGCGTTGATCAGTCCGAGTGAGGCCTGCACGCCAGGCGCAAACACACAGGAGAAGGAGGCACGGCATCACTCATTACCTTACACCTTACAGCCATTTAGCAGACACTCTTATCCAGAGCGACTTACAGTTTTACATTTCTTTACACACAATCCATTTAGACAGCTGGATATTTTTACTGAAGCAATTTAGGTTAAAGTACCTTCAGCTCAAGGGTACAACAGCAGTGCTGGAAAGTGCCCCCCACCTGGGAATTGAACCAGCAACCTCAGCTCAGTTACAAGCCCAGCTCCCTAACCACTACACTACACTGCCACCACTCCAGGCAAATGGAGGAGGGGTTATAAAAGCCACTACGTTCACGCAGACGGGACTCCCCCAAAACCGTCGTCTTTCGAGGCGATCGTCAGGCCTTCCGTCTCATCGACGCCCCACCACTCCGATGACAATCGAGTGGCTTTTATTGACTTCTGTACTCTCACTCGAATTGAAAATTTGAATGTCATTCTTTCTCTCTGTATTGTATCTCTCTCTCTCTCTCTCCCTCTCTCTCTCTCTCTCTCTCTCTCTCTCTCTCTCTGTCTCCCTCTCTCTCTCTCTCCCTCTCTCTCTCTCTCTCTCTCTCTCTCTCTCTCTCCCTCTCTCCCTCCCTCTTTCTCTCTCTCTCTCTCACGCTCTCTCTCTCACGCTCTCTCTCTCTCACGCTCTCTCGCTCTCTCCCTCTCTCCCTCTCCCCCGAGAGGAAGGCAGAAGAGGTAAGATAATCTCTGCGCTGTAATGACCTGAACCGCTTGGGGCAGCATCGACGTATGAAGGCAAGAAGGATTAAATGAGGCCTAGCTACAGTTGAGGATGTTTGGGTCCGCTGAGGAGCACAGTCAGGGTAATGGCAGGGATGAGGAACGCGTTCGGCCGAGCCTGAAGACCACAGGAGACACTTGAGCAGAATGCTAAACGAAGGAGGAAGTTGTCCTGCAATGCAGAGGACAAACCCGTCCCGTGTTGTACTTGTTGTTGTGCTTGTTGTCATGGTTGTATTTTTCCTATAAAAAGTGGTATGTCGTGCACCATATCTTAAGGTGACCAGATTTTTTTTGAGCAAATCTGGGGACATTTTCATTTTCATTTTCAACTGTGCGACAGCTGAGCATGTGACTTAAGAAAACAAAATCACCATCTATAAGTGCATCTGTATTTCAAATAATCATTTGTATCATTGATTCAATAATGTAATAATGACAAAAGAATCACTACATTGTAATGGGCACTTGATTGGTTATAACGCAGATCACAGCACACTCGTGTCACGGTCACAAGCTATCTTTATTGTTTCTCTTTTGTGACAGGCCAGTCAAAATGATTCGGCTATTGACGCTTGGCTTGGTTACAAAAATAAATTTTTCAATACATAACTTTTTTTTTTTTCAATCCGGGGACATTTTCGGGAACGGTGCCAGCTGGGGACGAGACAACCAATCCGGGGACTGTCCCCTGAAAACAGGGACGTCTGGTCACCCTACCGTGTGTAGCACACCTGACAAGTAGGAGACAACCGCTCAAGCTGGTGAGGTGCGAATAACAAGACTAGCCTGGAAAATAATGATGAAGGAAAAAAAACTCAGCTCTGAAGTGGTGTTCAGACGATGAAAATAATTTGTATTCTGGGGACCGTGTTTGAGAGCCTGGGAGTGCCAGATGTGCCCAGCGAGTAGAGCTTCCTCCTGCCTGGAAACAGAACTCATCATCTAATGATGCATTTATTGAACCAAAAATCTAGAGTGTGATATCTCCTCACACCAGCAGGGGGCCCCCTGCTTCGTTGGCTCCAATCAACCGATTGGTCTGAGTGTTGGGAAAGCATGGCTGTGTATCTGAGTGGCTCTGATTCCGTCTCTCCTCACTTGTTTTGGGTTAATATGATCGAGCTAACGGAAGCCGGCTTGCTCAATCGAGCTAACTGCGCTCGCATAGTCAAACTACTGCATTTTCATATCTTTGGATATGGGATTGCATGGCCTACTCTTTTACTCCACCACAGCGCCCCCACCTGACGGGAGGGTAGAACTGTGGTGTCTGAATAGCTCTGTACACTGTGCGTATGTGTGAATCCCCAGACCAGCGATCGAACAGTGGCATTGTGGGGATCAGTGGCAGACATTCTGGTGGTGAAACGCAGACACGCAGATTCTGGAGGGTGAGACGCAGACACACAGACTCTGGTGGTGAGGAATCACACCCCGAGTGTCAAATTTCACAGCTTCTGACAAACAGTTTGGGTTCGATCAAACTGCCACTTCAGTGCTGCTAACTTTATCACTACTTGAATCCATTTACCCTACAGGGATGTGTGTGTGTGTGTGTGTGTGTGTGTGTGCGCGTGTGTGTGTGTGAGTGTGTGCGTGAGTGTGAGTGTGCGTGTGCGTGTGCGTGTCTGTGTGTGTGTGTGTTGTGTGTGTGTGTGCGTGCGTGAGTGAGTGAGCATGTACATGCATCTTGATGTATATATTTGTTGATGTGTGCATTTACTTTACCAGGGACCGCTGTGATTAATTCTGAATGGGAAAGGGAAATCATTCGAGCGCAATTTGTAACATTTAGACACACATTTATCCCAGTGGTCCCTCTGGCCTCCAATATCAGTATAATTATTCATTATTAATACGGGTACAAAATGAATGATTAATGAAATAAGAAAAATGACTCAAATACAGAAAATAGATGGATATGAGATTTATTTCTCAATACTCTTGTGCATGAAGTATTTATGCATGCTTAAAACATCACGGAGGAACGTTTTCTCTGGATTCTGATTAAAGCTTGCTGTTTTGTAATGATCATCCGTCTGCAGTGGTGTGTGTGTGTATTGTGTGAGTGTGTGTGTGTGTGTGTGTGTGTGTGTGTGTGTGTGCGTGCGTGTGTGCGCATGTGTGTGTGTATGTATGTGTATGTGTGTGTGTGTGTGTGGGTGGGTGGGTGGGATGGGGGGATGGGGGGTGATGGGTGGGACACAGCGGGTGTCGCACTGCCTCCTGATTGGATGATCAGAGAGGTGCGTTACTCTCCCCTGCGGTTCACACTGAGGGGGGGCATCGCCCACATATCCACCAGGAGCCCTCACCACTCTCCATCTGTCTCAGCACTACACTGAGAGAGAGAGAGAGAGAGAGAGAGGAAAGAGAGAGAGAGGGAGAGGGAGAGAGGGAGAGAGAGAGAGAGAGAGAGAGAGAGAGAGAGAGAGAGAGAGACAGAGAGAGAGAGAGAGAGGAGAGAGAGAGAGGGAGAGAGAGGGAGAGAGAGAGAGAGAGAGGGAGAGAGGGAGAGATAGAGAGAGAGAGAGGGAGAGAGGAGAGAGAGAGAGAGAGAGAGGGAGAGAGGGAGAGAGAGAGAGAGAGAGAGAGAGAGAGAGAGGGAGAGAGAGAGAGAGAGAGAGAGAGAGAGAGAGGGAGAGAAAGAAAGAAAGAGGAGAGAGAGAGAGAGAGAGAGAGAGAGAGAGAGAGGGAGAGGGAGAGGGAGAGGGAGAGGGAGAGAGAGGGAGGGAGGGAGGGAGGAGAGAGGGAGAGAGAGAGAGAGAGAGAGAGAGAGAGAGAGAGAGAGAGAGGCTGGAGCTGAGGTGAGGTGCATGCTGGGACACAGCTGTGCCAGGGGGGAAGGGGGTCTCTCTGGAAGGTGTGTGACAGACCTGAGCTGACAGATGCTGCATCGGCCACCGGGTGATTCCTTTGACAGCCCCACACCCCCCACAAGATATTTAAGAGCACACACACACACACACACACACACACTCACACACATACACACACAACACCCACATACACTCACACAACACACACACACACACACACACACACACAACACCCACACATCACACATACACACACTCACACACACACACACACACACACACACAGGATTATCCTAAGGGAAAAAGCCATGACACGATGCCTGACTGCACTAGCAGAGCTGAAGTCAACTCCTTCATGCAGTCATCTGTTGTAAAACTGCGCGGTGTGAAGATAACTCCAGGCCTTCGCTTGCTACGTTTATTGTCGGCGTATGTTAGCAACCGATTGGCCGAAACAGCGCATGCGCAGGAGGTAATGAGCTGGAGTAGGTAGCGCTGAAGGTTTATGAGGCAATGAAAGGCCTTGGGCATTATTCCTGAAAGCCCGAGAGCTATGTTTACCTCGCGCACTGGAGCACTGAGAGGTCGTGGTCGATATTTCTGATAGACTCAACGTCAATGTTCACGTTGTGATCTGGGTCAAGGCAAGATGAAGCCTACTTCCAGAGAGATCTCAAATGCGATCGGGATGGCTCCCGCGCTATAAGAGCACTAGCGCCAGTACACGACCGTATCGGTCGACACGGTCCACTGCGAAAGGTTTGGAACGGTGTTCTTCCACAATATTGAGTGCAAGATGTGCCTTGCCTGCCACAGCTGTCTGTCTGACTGTCTTTCTGCTTTAACGGGTGTGATTCGTTCTGGCGTGCCTGCACTCTTGACGGGCAACACCTGTCAATCGCGACACGAGGAGGACGCGCTCCCGCGGTCCAGCTGTTCGAGCCGGGGGCGGCAGGCCTCGGGGGCCGTCCCGTTCCTCCCGTCCATCTGCCGCCGAGAGCAGCGTCCAGCAGCCGGCCCCAGCCGCTCGGGAGAATTCCCCGCGCGCTCTTTCGGAAATTGAAATACGAGCGCGTGAATATTAAAAGATGCGCGTGTAGCTTCTCGGTTTAATTATTTCGCTTTGTGGATTCCTGATTTATTCTGCAAGAGGCCGCCGCGCGGTCTGTCTGGCAGTGGACGGGAGTAGGGTTGGGGATTCGTCTGGACCGACTGCGTGTGCGTTTCAAAGGAGAGTAGTGAGAGCTGTGGTGTTCGTCTTGTGGTGTGGGACTCGTAGCGAGCCGCTGTGTCTTACCACAGGTCCGTTCTAAAATTCCTGCATTACCGTGTTTTGTATATTTTTTTATGTCCTTCCGTGGTTTTTTGTTGTGAAACTGAACTGAAAATAAACCGGATGACGGTTACTTTACAAAAGTCACCTTTAGCCAGTTTATTTCCGAACAACTTTTATCAGTTTTTGTTCTCAAATGTATTCCTGAATTTGGAATGGGTCGTTCGATAACCACAGACCTGTCCCCTTCCTGCGATATCGTCGCATGATTGGAGAGAGCGCAGACTAGGGTGTTTTCCCCTGAAGCGAGCCTAGAACCCCGCTGGCGCTCTCATCGGCTCACGGCACTGCCGCCATAACCACGGCGTCCTCGATCGCACACACACACGAGCCGTCACGCGGACGTCACAGGACCTCCGACCGGAAGCTCCCTCAGAGACGCAAGAGGCATTGTGATGTCACAGCCAGGCGTCGCCACACTCCCGTTTCCCAATCTGCCTGTGAGCGAAACGTCCAGTCTGTGATGTCACAGCTAGCTCACCCAATGGCAAGCGGACTGCAGGCGAGTCGTCATCCTCCCAGTTTAATTAACGGCTCAAACCCCAGAATTGACCCGCAGATAAAACAGCCCTTGTAGAGTCGAGCGTGTTTGTTTGTGCGGCCTTCTCTTTTTAAAGTGGCCCTTCGGTGGAGACGTGTAATTAAGTGTGAACAGAGACAGGAAACCCCGGAATCCCTGCTGCTGCAGCAGTGATGGAAACAGAAGCTCGTTATCCACTGGACGCTGCGCACGGACAGCGCTTAAAGGTGCTCACACTGTGCGGCTGTTTGCTGTTCCTCCTCCTCCCCCTCTCCCATGGCTCACCCAGCTCTTTGAGTCCGAGGCAAAGCCACACACTGAACATCTCATTGACTAGAAAATGCCACCAGAATTAGTTTCAGTTGAAATAATATGTTTCTTGGCTGCCTGGTCGTATATCATGCTTTTGTAGCACTTTAAGTCCAGCTAACCCTAACCCTAGCTGAGATTTACTTTGAGTCAAGGCCGAAACGTTATAAATTCAGATATGCTCAAAATGTATTAGCTGATTTTTTTTTTTATTGTTATATTGGGTTATAAACAAAATGTATTCTTTTTATTGTTATATTGGGGCATTGTGAATGAATGAATGAATGAATGAGATCATTAAAAACAGCCACACATCAATGCAAGATTGTGTTATTGTTTCCTGTTAATGAACAAAAACAGGTATCTTATGGTCCACGGTTTCAAGAAATATAAAAAAATAAATGCAGAATGGTTATGAAAAACTCCTGGATGCGCTGGACTAACTAACTGTGTAACTATGCCTTTTAAGTAAATGTTTCATTAATCTGCTAAGACCTTCATCTAAAATGTGTGTAACGAGTGTAACGTTAGTATGTGAGAGCACAGCCATGGTCCTGTATTTCTGTTCTGTGGTTTGGAGTTGGTGTGATGTTTTTGCTGAATAGTTTGTAGTTGGTCTAATGTTTTTATTGTATAATTTGCGGTTGGACTGTTATTGTAGTTGTGTGGTTTGAGGTTGGTGTGGCGTTGTGTAGGTTGTGGTTTATTGGCTGTTGTTCAGTAGTTGGTCTTGTGGTCTGGAGCAGACTGGCATAGCCTCAGAAATGCAGGTGTGAATGCATCTCATTACTGCGTTAATGCAGGCACGTCTCTCTCATTACTGTGGTCATCAAACCAAGGGCTTTTGAGGATTCCTAGGACCAGGCTTAAACAAAAAGGTGATTGTGCTTTTAGTGGTGCAGCCCCTAAGGTATGGAGCAGCCTCCCTCCAAGTATTAGATCAGCCGATTCTATAAATATTTTTAAACTAAAGACCCACTTTTATTCCCTTGCTTGTAGTTGCATTTAATACCTTTTTTATTGTTCTTATTCTTATTTTTAGTGTTCATTTTCTGTATTTTATTCACTTTTATCTTGCTTGTTTTATGTCTTGTTTTATGTTTACTGTTTATACCCCTCATAGTATTTTATATTGCTGCTGCTCTTTTATCGTGTAAAGCACTTTGTCACTTTGTTTAGAAAGGTGCTATACGAATAAAGATTGATTGATTGAATACAGGCTGGTCTCTCTCATTACTGTGTGAATACAGGCTGGTCTCTCTCATTACTGTGTGAATACAGGCTGGTCTCTCTCATCACTGTGTGAATACAGGCAGGTCTCTCATTACTGTGTGAATACAGGCTGGTCTCTCTCAGGCTGGTCTCTCTCGTTACTGTGTGAATACAGGCTGGTCTCTCTCATTACTGTGTGAATACAGGCTGGTCTCTCTCAGGCTGGTCTCTCTCATTACTGTGTGAATACAGGCTGGTCTCTCCCATCACTGTGTGAATACAGGCTGGTCTCTCTCGTTACTGTGTGAATACAGGCAGGTCTCTCTCATTACTGTGTGAATGCAGGCTGGTCTCTCTCATTACTGTGTGAATACAGGCTGGTCTCTCTCAGGCTGGTCTCTCTCGTTACTGTGTGAATGCAGGCAGGTCTCTCTCATTACTGTGTTATGAGGACGAGGGGCTGGACCCACACATCAAACAGGCCGGTCTCCTGCGCTGCCGCTCCCAGTCTCTGAGTCTTTACATTTCCAGCATCTGCCAGATGAAAGCTCTTCTGTCTGTGCGATATCAAACAGGGAAAAACCCCTGCTGTTAAATGGTTTTCGGTTTCTACACAAAACTCCATGATACGTACAAATGTCATAAATGTGGTTCCTTTTTGAGAAATGTGAAATCGTAGTGGAATATGCAGTTGCTTGAATGTGAAATTATCATGGCTTGTTTTAGAGGGAGCATCAGCTGCTAAGAATAGCAATGTGATAAAGGAGCATCCTATTGTTCTTCACCATTTGCACTCTTCCAGAACACTGTAGCAGGAATATGGGTCTGGGGTTTCCACGTACCAAGTTCGATAACAAAACAAAACACAATGAGTTCAGTTCAGTTCACTCACACTGGGGAAGTGGTTCTGTGAGGCTCAGTAGGTAGAGTGTGGTTCTGTGTGTCTCAGTAGGTAGAGCGTGGTTCTGTGTGGCTCAGTAGGTAGAGCATGGTTCTGTGTGGCTCAGTAGGTAGAGCGTGGTTCTGTGTGCCTCAGTAGGTAGAGCGTGGTTCTGTGTGGCTCAGTAGGTAGAGCATGGTTCTGTGTGGCTCAGTAGGTAGAGTGTGGTTCTGTGTGGCTCAGTAGGTAGAGCGTGGTTCTGTGTGTCTCAGTAGGTAGAGTGTGGTTCTGTGTGTCTCAGTAGGTAGAGTGTGGTTCTGTGTGGCTCAGTAGGTAGAGTGTGGTTCTGTGTGGCTCAGTAGGTAGAGCGTGGTTCTGTGTGGCTCAGTAGGTACAGTGTGGTTCTGTGTGGCTCAGTAGGTAGAGCGTGGTTCTGTGTGGCTCAGTAGGTAGAGCGTGGTTCTGTGTGGCTCAGTAGGTAGAGCATGGTTCTGTGTGTCTCAGTAGGTAGAGCATGGTTCTGTGTGGCTCAGTAGGTAGAGCGTGGTTCTGTGTGGCTCAGTAAGTAGAGTGGTTCTGTGTGGCTCAGTAGGCAGAGCGTGGTTCTGTGTGGCTCAGTAGGTATAGCGTGGTTCTGTGTGGCTCAGTAGGTAGAGCGTGGTTCTGTGTGGCTCAGTAGGTAGAGCGTGGTTCTGTGTGGTTCAGTAGGTAGAGCGTGGTTCTGTGTGGTTCAGTAGGTAGAGCGTGGCATTGGCAACACTTAGATTGTGGGTTTGATTCCCATTGGGACCACATACACTAAAAAATGTTTGCACTCACTACTGTAAGTCAATTTGGATAGAAGTATCTGCTAAATGGCATATATTATATAATATTATATTAAGACGGGGAAGAAATGGGAAGCACCGACAAACAATCTAAATCCACAGTCCGTATTCGTAGTCGATGTCCGTTATCCAAAATCCAGTACACATCCAGGTTCGCATACCAACAGTTTGTTACAGAATCAGGGAAGCCAGGAAGAAAAGAAGTTTTTAAAAAAGTTACATAAAACCAAACTCCTAGAGATAGAATAAAAAATGGTTCCTTTTCTCTCATTGTGGAGAGAACGGCCTTTGAGCTCAGCGGAGCTGCCTGAAGACTCTGTGTGTCCGACCAGCAGTGGAGCCGAGAGCCACTTGGCCTGCTGGCACTCTCCCGGCCCCCTGCAGTAGAAATGGCCTCCCGATGAATCTGGTGTCCAGTGGAGCGTTCACCCTCTCATTTCCACATCCCGCCCCAGTGAATCAGACAGAAGCACACACTTTCTTTTTTACATCTTTAGGCATTTAGCAGACACTCTTATTCAGAGCAACTTGCACAGTTACATTTCTTTACATACAATCCATTTATATTGCTATACTGAAGCAATTCAAGTACCTTGCTTAAGGTTACAACAGCAGTGCCCCCACCTGGGAATCGAACCAGCAACCTCTGAGTTACAAGCCCAGCTCCCTAACCACTACACTACACTGCCGCCCCCTACACGATGCTCACGTCACGTTGCTGATCGCAGGAGGGTTAACGATGGAACAGTTCTTCCGATGACTCATTCTTAGCTCCTCCTCCATTACAAGATCCCCAGTAGGCCCCAGGGTCCCCTGTGGGCAGAGACTCACCCTGAGCTGTGGGTTTGGGGGAGATCCTGCTGGCTGGGACTATCTCTGCTACAAAGACACATGGAGAGCAGCAGGACTGAAGGGTCCAGTTACATCATCAGCTCTGCTGCTCTGGCCCACAGTGGAGAGTACTGGTGTAGAGCTGGGAGAGGGAGAAAGATCTTTCACTCCAACTACAGTGACTCTCGGGTATTCACATCTGGTAGCTGTTGCTCTCCTGGCTTAGTTTTAATTATTATTATTATTATTATTATTATTATGAATACTTTGGATCTTATCCCATATCCTCTTGTTCTTTTTTCTCCCAGTGCTGAATGCCCAATCATATATATTACATATATATTTATGTGTGGTGAGTTTGTACTGGCGCACTATGGCTGCCGTCGCGTTCACCCAGGTGGGTGCTGCACATTGGTGGTGGTTGAGGTGAGTTGCCGCCCTATCATTGTAAAGCGCATTGGGTTCCCTGAAAAGCGCTATGTAAACATCCAATGCTCAATTAAACTCAACATAACCCCTGCGCATATCTGGCACTTAAAAACAAAGGTTTTTAACGATGGTTAGATTGAACCAACCCCTCCCTCCTCAGTAGCAGAGCCCAGCCACCATGGTTTTGTGGCGTTAATGAATTTGAGTTTTTACTGCGTTTACTGAACCGGCACGGTTTGTTTGCTCCTTCTAGCGGAGCAGAAATTAAACAAATTAATCTGCCGTATCGGTTTGTATTCGCCGCAAGATTGCAATTTCTTCCCTCTCGTCAACCTTAATGAGCCAATTGCTGCTGCTTTTGATGTAGTTACAGGTGCACTTCTCTACAGAACACTTCTCACTGCATGCCATGCAAAATCAGTGTGATCCAATAGATATTATTTTGCCCATATTGTATTTAATGCATTTTAGACATGAGTTTTATTATAAGCATAATATGTTCATATTTATATGTGTGTGTGTGTGTGTGTGTGTGTGTTTGTGTTCTCACTTTGCATCTGTCCAATTGAAAAATATTTTGTAGTGTTTACTAAGATAGCAGTGTGTGTGTGTGTGTGTCTGTTATCACACTTAGAATCTATCCAATTTATAAAGATTTTTTGGTGTTTACAAAGATTGCAGATGGTTATTATTTGTGCATTTATGCATGTGTGCGTTTGTGTTATCTCACTTTTAATCTATCCAATCTAAAAACATTCTGTAGTGTTTACCACGATAGCGGATGATGTCTGTGTGTGTGTGTGTGTGTCTGTTATCTCACTTTGCATCTATCCAATTTGCGGGTGGACACAATAAAGTCCGTGTTTTATTGGTGCAGTAAATGGTCAGATGGATCATGTGCCCAGCTACACGTCTTCTCAATATTAAAACAGGGGCCATGTGCTTCATCACAGCCACCGAACGGCCTCGATCAGGAGATACTGGGAGCGAGGGAGTGGTGCGGTGCTTCACTAAACTCTCACAGCTGACCTGTTCCTGTGAGCATGGCGGTATCGATCGGGGGGAGTGAGGGTGAGGCAGGGAGCGTGCCTGACCACAGGACTAAAGGCCAGGCCAGCGCGCTCTGTGTCACGCCCATTCAGCAGTGAAACCAGTAACATTTTTTCAAATATCTTTTCATTTGTTTCTTTTCAGTTTTTCTGCCAATTTAGTAGCCAGTTACACCCTCTATTTATTTCTAGTCACCCTCCCCACACGAGTCTGCCGCTCGTCTCTACGAGACAAGCTAATTCTCCAAGGGCAGTGAACTCCGCTTACTTCAAGGCAGAATTCACACCCCACCCACGTTCTGGAGACTCCCTTTACGTGCTTCACGGGATAAAATCAGAAAACTAAATAAATGTAAAAAAATACACTGGTCAAGTCGAGTCTTTTGAAATGACTTCTAATACGACATCGTGACTGACACTCTTGCCGCCCTATCGCTTATCCTGAGGTGTGACGGAGTGTACCAGAGGTCACTCCGCTCCAGGTTGAATGCAAATCAGCCGTTTAATTGCTAAATCTGTTACCCGGGTACTGGAAGCGTGGCCCTGAGTATGAGCTCTGTCCACAGCATGGGGCTCGCACTCCACAGGAAGCCGTCCGTGTGTGAAATGTAGTCTGTGTCGATAAACGACTTTCAGCTTCAGTGAGATGATCTCACGTCGACACGCCGCCTCCTGGCTGCCACGATCCGCTCCTGCCCGGGCCTTCTGCCACCGCCATCCCGCCGTCCCACCCGCCAGACGCCTCCTCGTCTGGCTCCTCTCTAAGGTGCCGGGGGTCAGTCGGCACGGTGACTTACTGCTGTTCTGGGGACCAGTCGCCAGGGCGATCGGTACGGTGACTGATCTGTGTCGCGGGATGTGTACGGGGTGATGTGAGAGGGGAGGAGCTTGCACATAGACACACGCGTAGAAACCCAGAGTCAAGCCAATGCTTATGCCTACGCACACACACACACAGCACACACGCTCGAATGCACGCACACGCACGCATGCATGCACACAATCTACCGCACATTTACACTCACACAAAAATGCACACAACAACACATTTTGACACACACATGCTCTCCCGCACACGAGTGTGTAGATGGATAGGACAACAGACAGTAGGAAATCGCTTTAACATACATTTTATTCATTTACTTCCCCATTCTCCATCATCAACGTAATTTTGTTATCTGCACTACGTCTCTGACCGACTCATTCTCTAATAGGAGGCATCATTATGCAGTAAAGTCTTTTCCTCTGCACTCCAGAATGTTTCGTGTATTTGTTTATGAAATGGCTGCACTTTCTCATCCACATATTCATCCAATTATGTGCCTGTGTTTTTAATGATCCAAGAACATTTAACGTCTGTTCTCCTACATTAAGTTTGTAATTCACTGGCCCCCAAATGTGATTTCAGCCAGTCACAGGTTTGTCACAGTCACAGGTTTGGAACTGATTGCTCCTCTGACCATATTAATAATGTCCTCTTTTTCTAGCTTTAGAAAGAAATGGAAGAAAGTCCAGTGGTACAATCCAATATAAAATATGTTACTAATTACATTCTTGCAATTTATTTCCCATCAAGTATCTGACATGCCCTATGCTGTGAAATACTGTGAGACGGAAACACGCACACTCTACTCTATTTGCTATTCCAGTCATGACAATCCTTGAGCCATATTTCTGTGTATCTTCTTATATCTTCCTCGTCATGCCTATAACATTTTAACCTGGGGGCCGATGACAACAGGAAGTACGATAAACAACAGTGGAACTTTATTTCCTGATGTACCGCCTGCTGGAAATGTGACCATCTCTTTCATCGCGATTGGCACAATTCTAGAACAACCCTAAATTTCTGTCCTAAGATAGGACAGAGCGCAGGGTCAGCCATAGTACGGCGCCCCTGGAGCAGTTTAGGGGTTCAGTGCCTTGCTCAAGGGAACTTCGGCAGTGCCCCAGGAAGTTAACTAGCATCCCTCCGGTTTCCAGTTCATTCTTTTTTTTTCATTTTGGCCTTCCTGGGATTCGAACCAGCAACTCTCCGCTTGCCAGCCCGTGTCACTAACCACTGAGCCACTGCCACCCCCACTGTCATAGAACAGTGGTTCCCAAACTCGGTCCTGGGGACCCCCTGTGTACGCTGTTTTTTGTCGCAGCCAATCTCTCGATCAAGTAAGGCTAAGTGTTTAAGTTCTGCCTTAAGTTTTTTTTTCCCCCTTAAACTGATTTCAACGCAAGGCAGGTCTGGCTCATTGTCATTTGCGCTGTCATTGAGCTTTCAGTGACCAGGTGTCCACACTTTCAGCAATTAGGACCCCGCTGATTTCACCTTGCCTCTCTATAATTGGATAAATTAAAAATGTGACCTCTTTTGAAAGGAATTATTTTCGCATAGAAAACTTCAAGCAAATGAAAGCAGTGAAGGGAAGGTGGCGGTGATTCAAATTCAAGTTCAAACCAGTGATCCAAATAAACCCTGAGCCACAGGCCAGTGGTGGAATAGTCACACCCGCCTGTCAAACGTCTTACACTTCTGAGGATGTGATCGAAGCTGCCATGTCACTCTGGATAAGAGCGTCTGCTAAATGCTTAAAATGTAAAATGTAAAATATAAACCATCACACTTAATTCTGGAGCATTGAATAAGTGTGCGAGTATAGTCCTTTAAATTCTACATTTACATTTTAAGCATTTAGCAGACGCTCTGATCCAGAGCGACTTACAAGATGCGCATTAATACATGGTAGGAACAATCATAGTTCGCGCAAGAGATCGGTGCAGTAATACAGCGACAGACATCATTGTAGGCAGCTGCACACCATACCTATAACACTGGGAAGGAAAAGGTTAGTAAATTCTAACTTTGCTGCACTTTGACTCTTTACATTACAGGCATTTAGCAAGACATTCTTATCCAGAGCGACTTACAGTTGACATTTCTTTACAATCCATTTATACAGATGGATATTACTGAAGCAATTCAGGTTAAGCTGTGCTCAAGGGTACAACGGCAGTGTTCCACCTGGGGATTGAACCTGCAACCTTAGAGTTACAAGCCCAGTTTCCTGATACTACCACTGCCTGCCTTTTTGGAGTGCGTATATTTACTGTGTTACAGTAGGAGCTGTTCCATGCTCAAACGGTAAGGTGAGACTGTGTTGAGATCTCTCGAGAGCTCGCCGCCGGGGTCCTGATACTGTGTCACTTCTTCTTACCTGCTCTTCTGTGTGTTCATGGAACCCATGTTCAAATCGGAAGGCTTTAAAAACTCAACACCGTTGTTTGACTTATCATCAAAACTTCTCAGCACAAAATAAATAACATGGCTCTGGTTTTTGTGTTTTCAGTCTTGCGAACCTTTGGCAATTGGGGGGGGGGAGGTTCAGTGCTTAGGGAGGTTGTAGGCTGAAATCCTGATCAGGGTACTGCCATTGTACCCTTAAGCTAGGTACTAACTGGATTGCTTCCATAAATATCCAGCTGTACAAAGAAGCGAACTGTAAGCTGTCCCCAGGACAGTATATCACACACAAGTGGGATCGAATTCAGCTCTGCGTTTCACTGAAATCAGCTGCTAGTGCAGTCAGGCATTGTGCCATGGCTTTTTTTCTTAGGCTAATCCTGTGTGTGTGTGTGTCTCTCTCTCTCTCTCTCTCTCTCTGTTTGTGTGTGTGCATCTCTGTGTGTCCCTGTGTGTGTGTGTGTGTGTGTCTCTCTCTCTCTGTTTGTGTGTGTGCATCTCTGTGTGTGTGTGTGTCTCTGTTTGTGTGTGTGTCTGTCTCTGTGTGTGTGTGTCTCTCTCTCTGTTTGTATCTGTCTTTGTGTGTGTCTGTGTGTGTGTGTCATCTCTGAGTGTCCCTGTGTGTGTGTGTGTGTGTCTCTGTGTGTGTGTGTGTGTGTGTGTGTGTGTGTCTGTGTGTGTCTCTCTCTGTGTATCTGTCTTTGTGTGTGTCTGTGTGTCTGTGTGTGTGTGTGTGTGTGTCTCTGTGTGTATGTGTGTCTTCCGTTTGGTCTGTGCGTGGGCAGAATTCTCCACTTCCAGCTTCTGATTACATCACAAGAGAAAAAGAATATTCATCTCTATTGATTTTGTCCACAGTAACTCCTGGCATATTAACACACCAATGTAATTATGCAGAGCTCATTTCAGTCAGGGGCGATGTTCCCACCTTCGACCTCAGTTCACCCCGCGGGACGGTTCACACGGCCCCGTCTGCAACATGTAGTCTTTTGACTCCCGTCGCACCGCAATTCTGCCCTTTTCCACTCAATATAGTCGCGCCGTGACTTCCTGAATGCAGGGATACGGTTATTGATCGCGTTTCATATTTATAGCCGCAGTGGCGAAGTGGCGCTGGCTGGCACGCGGGCACGGTTTCGACACGCGAAGCGCTGCTGCGACGCCGTGGGCGTGACGAACACGAGCACGTAGCAGAATTCACATATCAGCAGCACGCACGCAGGTTAGCGCTGTCGGCAGCGTTACGAAACCGACGTGTCGCTAAATGCGCGTTGGATGCTGCGAAGAGACGCATTCGCTAGAAAACCGCACACTATCGTTGGAGAGAACAATGCCACACTCCCACTCCATGATACTGCTCATAAACTATTACATTACGGTGGGGGTTTCAGCAGATGCCTTTACTCTGTGTGATATAAAGTGCTCAAGTCGGGATTGAGAGAGCGGAATATTTCGGAGACGAGGTATAGAGGTTACATCGTTATACAGTTACACTGCTCTTAATTTATACGTTGTTGGAAAATCCAGGTTGTTCGGTGTCCCAGGCTCCCGGTCTCTAAGGCTATGCTCTCTCACACACACACACACACACACACACACACACACACTCACACACACAAACACACACACACACACACACACACACTCTCTCACAGACACACACACACACACACACACACACTCAGACACACACACACACCCGCACACACACACACACACACACACACACACACACACACACACCCACACACACACAAACACACGCACACACACACACTTCACTTCTGCTGCGGAACCATGCAACCTTGCGCATCCCCACACACATTCCGCTGTTGTCGTGACGACACCGCCAGCGAACCACAAGAGATTCCCTCCCTCCCTCTTGAAAAGGTGTAATTACAGGAGTGAAGCCACAACAAAAAGACTGTTTAATTGCAGTCCACTCCATCGCCCTTGGTTATAAAACCAATTTGGTTATAAAAGTTGGATCCTGGATTTTTCATATTTCATGACAACAAAAAAATGTCAACTGAGGTTTCTCTGATCACCTGAACCTTCTGTCTCTTAAGATGGGTGGTCTGGTGGGTGACTGTGTGGGGAGAACAAGGCCAGGCAGAGTCAGGAAAACGAGGCCTCACCTCACACACAAGTGACCTTTTCAGCATCTCTCTCTCTCTCTCTCTCCCCTCTCTCTCCTCTCTCTCCCTCTCTCTCTCTCTCCCTCCCTCTCTCTCTGTCTCTCTCTCTCTCCCTCCCTCCCTCTCCCTCCCTCCCTCTCTCCCTCCCCTCTCGCTCCCTCTCTCTCTGCGGATGATCAGCGTTCCGTCTTAATTGCAATCAGTCGTGCGCATTAATGCGCTCGCGGTGCGATGATTATATGGCAGCCGGGGTCGCTAGCCCGGCGCTCTCAGCTGGCTCTCCAGATCCTCAGCGTACCGTCAGGAGAGGAGCATCCTTCAGCGCGTGCCTTCCTGAGCAGGAAACTGCACTCTGGCTGGCTGGAGGCAGTGTAGTATAACAGTTAGGGGAACTAGGCTTGTTATGAAAGAGTTGCAGGTTCGATTCCCAAGTGAGGCCCTGCCGCTGTACCCTTTGAGCAAGGTAAATAATTATAAATTGCTTCAGTAAAATATCCAGCTGTATAAATGGATAAGTGTAAACTGTGAGTCGCTCTGGATGAGAGCGTCTGCTGAATGGCTGTAATGTGACTTCCTCCTGTGCTCCAGACCTCCTCGTTTCGTGTCGTGCGGACGGGGGGAGAACCACACTGGTTTCCCTTCCACACGCAGGATCACGATGTTTCCTCAGCAGACAGATTCCTCGTTCGCCCACCAGGACGTGCCACTTGTTTTCTCCCGCTGTCACTAATGTGATGTCGTGAGCTGTGGTCCAGGGGGAGAAGAGAGACCCCCCAGTATAAATTAGGACGTTTCTCCTCTTCGTCCCTCTGCCCGTTAACCCCCTCCCTCCCCACCAGGGTCCGGAGAGAGAGAGAGAGAGAGAGACTCCCTCAGCACTGGCTGACCTTTACCGGAGGCATCGAGGCGTCGCGGGGGTGACTAATCACTTTTACGAGTCACGCGGTCCTCCCCCGGTGTTGGGGGGGTCCACCCTCAGCAGGGTGTCATGGGGGGGGGTAGAGAGCATGAGAGCGTGAGAATACGCTGTCGCCGTGGGAACATTGCTCTGACATGCTGCTTGATTGGGCACATCAGAATCAGGATTGGGGTAAGGTGGTGATGATGATGATGTCACCGCATGGCTGCCCCGGGGCCCAGGTTTGGGAGGGGGCGTGACCAGCCAGGCACATGGTGTGAGAGTGACCCAGCCCTGCAGATCCAGGGCCTCTCCTCACAGACTCTTCACAGGGAGCGCTGGAGTCACGTGACCAGCCAGGCACATGGTGGGAGAGTGCCCCAGTCCTGCAGATCCAGGGCCTCTCCTCACAGACTCACAGACTCTTCACAGACTCACTCTCCTCACAGACTCACTCTCTTCACAGGGATAAGAGTATTCCCCCCCCCACTGAAGGGGCTTGCAGCAGGGCTTGCTCCGTGTCCAGAGGTTTATACACACTAGTGTAAATGCAGTATGGGGGAAACTGCAGAGAAATAAGATTCCAGTGGGGGAAAAGGCTGCCTTTGGTTGTGACATGAGAAAATGAACGTAGGGAATGTGTTTGGTTTGACCTGATGCACAGTCAAGCATTTATACCTTTTACATTGAGCATTTTTCTTCTTTTTTTTCAGCAAGCCTAATTAGATTTTTTATCTAATTAGAAATACATTTTAAATGATATTACTTAAAGTTGTTAATTAATTAATGACAATATTGTTTTCCTCTGAGAAGTCAGGTAAGAGATCAAAGTAAAGATCTTATTTGTTACTCAAAGGAACATGCATAGAGGTCGACATTGTTAATGCATGATATCAATCCACTTTAAAAGCCCAGCGGATACAGAACAGAACTTCTAAGACAGGCAATTAAAGATAAATCATGTTGCACCCAAGCAAATATGTATAAAATGATTTACTTTTACTTCCTGTTTAGTTTCTCACACTGATGTGTGTGGTTGAATGTATGTGTGTGTGTGTGTGTGTGTGCGTGGGTATGTTTGTGTGTGTGTGTGAGTGTGTGTGTGTGTGTGTATGAGTGTATATGTGTGGTTGAATCTGCGTGCCTGCGTGTGCTTCACCCTTTGAAATGTCAGTGGGTGACAGGAGGTTTGTGGTCAGAACTGCATGTCCCAGGGGGCCGTGGGGCAGCTTGCCCCGGGAGCAGAGCGCACTCCTCAGATGGGGGAAGGCTCTGTCGTCACGGTGCCCTCTCAGGGCCCGCCCCCTCCCCCAGAGCAGACACGCTGAATAGAGCCGTCTCTCCAGAGGGAAAGAATCGAAAATCACCGAACACAGACTTAGAACGCTTTCTGCGGCCATTCCACTGCTGGCCTGATGGGCTTGGGAGACTGTGGCCATTTTTGTGTCATTTCCAGCACAGCGACAGAGGCAGAGAAGAGAAGAGAAGAGAAGGATCCGTCGTGATAAAGGGCACGTTTGTTCCTGAGAGCTGCCAGGCCGGGTTACAGTAACACACAGAGCGCCGAGGCGGGGAGGAGGAGAGGGCTAATCACCTAACAGGATATAAACTCACCAGTGTGTCTGTCACTTTCACATTTGTGCCCGGGCCAAACGTGAGAGAGGCAGAGAGAGAGGGAGAGAGAGAGAGAGGGAGAAAGAGAGGGTGGGAGAGAGAGAGAGAGAGAGGGAGGGAGAAAGAGAGGGTGGGAGAGAGAGAGAGAAAGAGAGGGTGGGAGAGAGAGAGAGAGAGAGAGAGAGGGAGAAAGAGAGGGTGGAAGAAAAAAGAGAGAGAGAAAGACAGAGAGAGAAAGAGAAAGAGAGAGAGAGAGAGAGAAAGAAAGAGAAAGGAACTGGTTCTGGTGTTAACATTTAGATGAAACGCACACCAGCTGATTGTGCTGGTGACCAAACGCTCCTTCTCTGTTTTTCTTCCCTCCCGAGTTGGTCAGTTATAATAACCAGCGCTTGCAGCCATTAAGAGTAGAGACGCGCGGAGGTTAAACGGAGAAGGTGACACAGGCGACACGCTTTTAAACCCGTGTTAATGCAGCTCCCCGTTCAGCATCACATGTTTTCCGGAAGGTCACAGAGGCTTGCACTTTTCCCCCCCTTCACCTGAGCACGGCCATATTTGGTGCTGCGGCCGATGATGATGTCACAGGCGCCAGCACTCCCGCGGGACCGATGACGTCACCACTCCCGCGGGAGCTCTCTGCGTTTCCACGGGAGCCGGCTCTGTCGCCCTCTCCCGTCTCCCGGGCGACCCCTCATGACGCACCCAAGCGAATGTGTATAAAATGATTTGCATTTTCTTCCTGTTTAGTTTCTCACACTGATGTGTGTTCTTGAATGTATATGTGTGCGTGTGTGTGTGTTTGTGAGTGTGTATGTGTGGTTGTATGTGCATGTGTGTGTGTGTCTGAGTGTGTGTGTGTGTGTGTGTGTATGAGTGTGTATGTGTGGTTGGATGTGTGTGGGTGTGTGTGTCTGTGTGTGTGTGTGTGTGTGTGTGAGTGTGTGTGTGTGTGTGTGTGTGTGTGTGCGTGTGTGTGTGTGTGTGTGAGTGTGTGTGTGTATGGCCCTGCCTCTCCAGCGCCGTATGATAGAAGCGATAATGTTTGGCCAGCCGAGACACACGACACAGGGATCAGGCGATAAAGTCACAGAGCCGAGGGCCCCCCCCCCCCCCCCCTTTCTATTGCAGATCTCTCCATTTTCTCCTCCGCCCAGCCCTGCTCCCTTTCCCTCGCTCACTCGCTCGCTCTCCTTCTCCCACATCCCTCCTCTCCACATCCTGTCCCTGCGTTCGTCTCCGGCCATCGTCTCTTCAGACGCACTTCAGCATTAATGCATAAACAGGAAATAATAACGGTGCATTTTTAACAGGAATGGACTGAGCTCTTAGTTCAGCCTTTAGCTGAGAAACAGAAGTCCCCAGTACAATGAAAACGCAAATACATTCACAAACGACCCACACCCAATGAGTTCATCTTTAGAGATTAAGCTCAAAAATGTTCACCATTTCAGCAGACTGCTGAGCAATAAGTGAAACGAGCAATAACGTTTATAACACTATTTTAGCGATTAGGGCAGCACACCAAAACGTTTGAGTCTTTAGCGTTACCTTCACTGGCTTTGAGCGTGGGCCGTTTTTATGAATGCTGTTAATAGTAAAGGAGTACTGGAGATTAAAATGTGGTCGCAGTGCAGCGTTAACCTGCAGGTACCTGAGTGCGCTCCAGTGGGTGTCGTTCGTCACAGGAACAGAGCGAAATAGTGTAGGGGGCAGCAGTGGCTCAGTGGTTAGTGACACGGGCTGGCAAGCGGAGGACTGCTGGTTTGAATCCCAGGAAGGCCAAACAAAAAAACAAAACAAAAAAACAGAGTGATGCCAGTTCACTTCCTGGGGCACTGCCAAAGTGCCTTTGAACACTGAACCCCTAAACTGCTCCAAGGGTGCTGTACTATGGCTGACCCTGTGCTTGGACCTCTCTTAGGAGAGATAGAAAATACAAATTCCAATTACTTTGTGTGTAAGATGGCTAGTAAAGAATACTCTATTCTATTCTAAATACTGCTGTGAAATAAGTGTGTGTGTGTGAGTCATCTCAAAACACCAAAAAATAACAATGAAAAAAATTATATTATAAATCGAGAAAATAGGAGCTGAATCAGAGAACACCATCACTCGTATTATGAGGGCAGCAGCCTGGCCTCAGTTAGGAAGCATGACTTACAACCAGCAGCCAGTGAACATCGGCTGGATCAGCAGGTGAGACACGATGATGGTCCCCTTGTGCAAGGCTCTACCACCCGACCTGCTTCAGCAAATATGCGGCTGTGCAGACGGAAATTATGACGCATGAATACTGAGGAAATGAGCCCCGAGATATATATATATATGCGAGGCACGCAGACAGTGCAATATAACAAGTTATGAAGTAAAGACAAATGCACCTCTACGTTTGTATTGCACGCCTGGGTTTTGAGCTCCGTTTCATTCCCGCTCGCTGGTGTAAATAACTCCCCTGCTCTGTTCAGCGGGAGCTTGTTCCTCGCGAGGTACTGGCTGGTGACGAGGTGCCTGTTACACCACAGCGAGAGGGCAGGGTCGAGTGTGGGCGTGCGCACCGAATTTACGTTTATTTATGTGTCCGGTCTGCGCCAAGACCACAGGGGAGCGTGGACTGCCAGCGTACGGAGGTTTATTAGTTTTTAGGTAAATTTGTTTCAGATTTTTTCCCCCGTTTTTCTCCTAATTTGGTAGCCAATTACAGCCTCTATTTATTTTGATTTACCCTCCCCCACACGGGTCCGCCGCTCGTCTCTACGAGGCAAGCTAATTCTGCTTCCTTCGAGACGGAATTCGCCCTCCCAAGTTCTGGAGACTCCCTTACGTGCTTCACGGCTCACCCTCCCCCTGGGACGGCCAAACGCCGCCCGCGATCGGGGCTGACGACCAGGGCCGGTCTGGTAGAGACATGGGTTTAGAATTGCGTCCCAGACAGGCAGTGCACGCCACATCGGACCAGCTAAATGTGGGGCGTTAGACCGCTACGCTCTCCGCCGCCCCCTAGTGTACGGAGGTTTTAAGGACTGGCCTGATGGTACCAACACCCATGCGCTTTTTCCAGGAAAACTCCGTCTGGACAGATAAGTTGGCTGAGTGGGGGAGAGATTTTGATAACGCAACTGCTGCTCTAATTACAGAAGTGTTTATTTCCAGACCTTAATAATATGGGTCTTAATATGTCTTCCGTTCTTTATCGTCGCTACGGGCAGGGCCCCATTACTTTTGAAGAGGAGCTAAATGGAGGAGATATAACCGGCAGAATGAATCTCTCGTGGAGTCGGGCGCTGGCACGCGCTCAGCAGGGTGTCGGGCGAAGGCTCCCGGAACAGCAGACTCTGTTCTGTGTGTGTGTGTGCCTGGGGATTTAGTGCTACTTAATCATCCCGCGCTCCACTCGTCCGTTTCCGCCCCTGCGGGCCCCATCTGACACGGGTCGCACTGCTTCTGTGTGGCGCGGCATTGTTCCCATGCGGACGTGTAAAAGTTTAAACAGCTAGTAAGCTATTTTTTTTTTTTTTTTTTTTTTTAAATACGCATATGCGGATAGCGCAGCGGTCTAACGCACCCGTAGGCGGCATGGTGGTGCAGTGGATAGCACTGTCGCCTCACAGCAAGAAGGTCCCGGGTTCGAATCCAGGCCGGGGCCTTTCTGTGTGGAGTTTGCATGTTCTCCCCGTGTCTGCGTGGGTTTCCTCCGGGTACTCCGGTTTCCTCCCACAGTCCAAAGACATGCACGTTAGGCTAATTGGAGAGTCTAAATTGCCCTGTAGGTATGAGTGTGTGAGTGAATGGTGTAGGCCAGGGGTCACTAACAGGCGGACCGCGGTCCGGGTCCGGACCCAGAAGCCGTCCTATCCGGACCGCGTCCAAAAACCGATAAATTATTGAGAATTACTACATTTTGACGGAGCATTTCAATTTGAACCGGCGCAGCTTTTCTAGCATTTACGGCACTGGTTTATCATTGCACCAGGCGCAAAATTCCGAGGGCGCATTATTTCCTCGCGCACCCCCCGTGCAGCTTTTTTTCGCGTAGCACCCCCCTGGTCCGCGAAATAAATGATCTGGTCTCAGCTTTTTTTTCGCGCCGTTACGTGCCTCGCACCACCGGACCTTGGCTTGAGGCTATTTTATCTAACTGGACCTCTTTGAATTTTACTTGAAGACCCCTGGTGTAGGCTATGTACCCAGGTATGTACCCAGGCCGCCATTGTAAATAAGAACTTGTTCTTAATGGCTTGCCTGGTTAAATAAAGGTTAAATTTGGCTGGTCCTGTACGAGTGTGAGCTGCCTATCAGGGATTCGGTTCGAAACCCGCCTATGCCAGACCGGCCCTGGCCCATTAGCCCCGATCGGGAGCGGCGCTTCTTTTCTCTAGAGAGGGGGTCGGTGAGTTCCGTCTCGAAGGAGGCGGATCATCGCCGGCCTCGGAGAGTAGCTTGCCCCGTAGAGACGGGCAGCGAGTTCGTGGGGGGGAGGGTTATATAAATAGAGGGTATAATTGGCTTCCAAATTGGGGGGGGGAATCTGAAACAAATTCTCTAAAAATAATAATAACAATAATTACATTTTAAAAATACATATGCGCATCTGAAACGAAAACGAGGAGACAAAAGGATGATTTTTTTTTCCATAAACACGACGTTAATAAGAATCCATTTGTAATTGCGTGGAGACTGCTAATGAAACAAACTTGTGTTCCGGAGCTGCCAATGACATCTGTCGGTCAGACGGCGAGGTAAATTCACATAATTCCCTCCACCCAATCGCACACCCCGCCCAGAAATGATTCCCAACTAGACAGAATTTCAGCTGCAGCAAAATATTGTTTTGCTTTCAGTGCACACTTCGCGAATACCAAATCGGGCTTTTTGAATCTTTTTACAGACTGCACTGTAGAGCCTTACGATGTTGCAGATAGATTGCGCTCCAAATGCAATTCTCTGTAGGTAATTGTGTATATAACGCTTGCGTGTGCTTTAAAGAACTGTTCGAGGAGGAGTCCACGTATCGATTAACAATGAACATGACTGAATGGAACACGACAGGTTGTGTTTTCCGCTGTTATCCTGCATCGCTCTGCTTTGCACACGATGCAGGTGGGCGTCCGTCATTCTGTCAAGGTCGTTCTAAAGGACAGAGGGACACGGTCTCTCTGATCTCAGAATGTGGGATGCTGGTGACACGATCTGAGAACCGTTTGAACCCCACAGTCCCCTCCCCCGACTGCGTGTCAATATCCTCCCGCAAAGAGCCAGGGCAGTCTGATGGCCGCCCGTCGTGTCACAGTGAGAAGTGACAGGGAGAGTACCAACGCATATCTGGTTGTACTGAATATAGTGTTTGAATGTGTGATTTTTAAAATAATTTGTTTCTGATTTTATCCAATTTTCTCCCAATTTAGTAGCCAATTACACCCTCTATTTTTCATGTCAATCCCCCCCTCGTATTGTGAGTTCGCTGCCGTAGTCCTGAGACCGGCAGTGACAAAGGCGAAGTATCGTCGACCGTAACTCCGGTACTCCAGAGCCACTCATATACGCAGCGGACTCATGTCGGCTTCCCTCCCCACCTCCATGGGACGGACAGCCAATCGCCGCCCCCTAGTTTGAATGTGGTTTTATCGGCTGTATTCACCCCACTGAGAACCACTGCGGCAAAGAATTGGTTTCTCACAGACTACAGCAAGGCCGTAACCATGGAGTCAACATTGGGGGGGACCAAATCAATTTATTTATATTTTTTATATCAGCTAGGCTATATATTGGGGGCAGGGCTGGACTGGCTATATAGTCTACCGGGCAAATGCCCGGTGGGCCGGTCTAGTTTTGGGCCGGTAGGGCCTCGGTAGGGCCGGTAGAATCATTTTATATATATTATACCACGGACCGGGTGTTCCGAGGGGCGCAATAAATTTTTCGCGCATATAAACGAACTGGTCTCAGCTTCTTTTCGCGCAGCACCCCCCGCCCCGTCGACAGATTTATTCGCGCAGCACCCCCGGTGCCGGGCCGGTCTGAGCGCGAAATGGCAGGGCCGATTTTTTCTCCCAGTCCAGCCCTGATTGGGGGGGACAATTTGAGCATATCTGAATATTGGGGGATGTGTCCCCCCCAATATATATGGTAATTTCGGCCTTGGCAGGTGTCACGTCTGGTTTAGGAGTCATCTTCAGCTCACTTCCGTGTGTCAGTCTTGCCGTTTTCTTCCCTGAGCCCAAAGGGGGTGGGGGGAGAACAACTTCCTGATTCGATGGGGAGAGGTAATGGCACAGCTTAACATCGCCCCCTTGTGGAGGGTTTTGGGTAATGCCAGGTTGAGACGGGGAGAGGAGGGGAGTTGTCAGTCTTGCGGGCAGTGCTTCAAAAATGTCTCCATCGCCCCCTACTCACCTCAGCAGCCATTACCTCTGATTAGGGGGTCCCTGATTGTCACACTTACTGATCGTATATTATCGGGCGGGTGGAGGTGAGGAGGGTGTAGGGAACAAGGGATGGATGTGGACTGGAATCCATGTTAGGTTTTTTATTTATCTGTCGGGGACAAGAACAATTATACATGAACACCTTGCCGAAGCAGTGCCCGACGCCTCGTACGTGCGCTCACAGCCAGAGCTCATTTCCACACTGGTCTAAACACATGAATGGTGAGACGTTATTGTAGTTCCCATCAGCCAATAGGGTGATCACTTCACTGAGGCCTAAACCAATCACATCTCCCTCCCCCTGATGGTCATACCTGGGCAGTGTCTGCAGTGCAGGGGTGTATTCTCACTGGCGTGTATCTGTGACACGACCACAAGAACCCTGTTTTCCCGGCCATCCTGTTTGAGGAAGCTCATTAAATCTCAATCACTAAGGGGCAAGGAAACATATTGCCACCCAAATTAAATTAATGGGTTTTTGAAAATCCCAATTTTTTCTCCCAATTTAGTACCCAATTACACCCTCTCTCTTTTTCATGTCAACCCCGCCCCCTCGTATTGTGAGTTCGCTGCCGTAGCCCTGAGACCGGCCGTGATCAGGCGATGTACCGCCTCCTCTGAGACAGCACTCACCAAGTCCCCCCTCCCTGGGGCGGACAGCCAATCGCCGCCCCCTAGTGGCACTCCCGGCCATAGCCGGCTCGAACCCTGGTCGCCATGGCCAGCGTCGACCATCATAACCGCTAGACCATGCAGGAGGCCCAATGTTCTTTATTCTGCGTTTTTCGTTTTTTTTACTGCAATCTGATACCAGCTCTTCTGTGCTGCAAAATGAAATGGAAAAGCACAAAACACAATGGCAGTGGGAGATAAGAGGGGGTATCTCCCCCCCTCACCAAGCATCCAGAGAAAAAGGGTTATGTTCATCAAAGGGGCTTCTTACGATGCCTCGTTAATTAATGTCGTTCATCACCAGAGCCCAGGATAGCACAATAATAAAATTGCTGTGAAAATCACCAACAGCAAAAACCTGAGATAACAACCTCCCGATTGTAAGGCGTGCGTCGTTCGATCGGGAAGGGATGCCACTAGACGCCACCAGGGTCTCTCTGTGCCTGTGGCATCGTCTTTCAGAGCAGATCTGACACAACAAAGGCCCCGCGACACGTTTAGCATGCGGCGTAATCGCAGATGTCAAGAACGTCGAAAAAACGCCTGAATTTCATCCAAGCGCCTCCAGCGTAATTCCTCCCCCCCCCCCAGTTTTAACAGGATAAACAGCGGCCTTGAGGGAGCCCTCGCTTCGCAGCCGAAGACTTATCTAGCGTCGAATTTCATCTCCACGCGCAACGCATCGCTCACTTAGTCTCTGACTGCAGCACTTCCTGTGTGTAGCAAATCAAATCAAATCAAATGTATTTGTAGAGCGCTTTTCACAAATGCATTGTCACAAAACGCTTTACAAAGGGAGGCCTAGACCCCCCCAAAAGCAAGCCTAAGGCGACAGTGGCCAGGAAAAACTCCCTTGATGGGGAGAAACCTTGGGAGGAACCAGACTAAAAGTGGGGAGGGGAGCCCATCCTCTTCTGGCCGGCACAGGGTGTGTCCAAAAAGACAGTATCATGGTCAGTCCAAAGGTGACTCAGGGCTGGCTACCTTTGCGCCTCTGAGTTAGGTAGTCGGGGGGGGGGGGCTAAACCACGTGAAGGGGGTCCAGATCCAGGGACTGGGGTAGGCGTGGGGGTGAGGGTTGATGGGGGCAGCTCCTCGCAGGATCTAGGGCTCGGGGGCGGGTGCCCCTGAGTCAGAGGCTGAGGCAGAGAAGAGAAGAGAACATGCAGTCAGAAAAAAAGCAGTGCTGCATCCAGCAGCATTATGTGAGAGCAAAGACAGATAAATACGTTTGTCCAGTTTATTCATGAATCATTTATATCTGTTTGCTCACTTCCCAGAAGGCCAGTGAAGCAGATTCCAGACATATTAGCTGCCACTTCTACTGTCACTGCTGTTGTATATGCTGTAGGCACAGATTTCGGGTGGGTATGGTGTGGGCCTGTCCCATCCCCTTAATGTTGAGAGAGAGCTAGTATCACCAGGAATTGTCAAAGTATCTGAAGCAGTGGGTGTCTGTGTGGGAGGGTAGCAGCAGGTAACAGGATCCCTCTCAATGTTCAAATGAAACCTGCACCCTTGCTACTACTACTACTGCTACTCCCTAGAAACACACACTTGTGCTCCGGTAACACAACTCTGCACAGCAGGAAAGCCACTTAAAACAGGCACAGGTTTGGCATTTTGCCGCGTGAGCGTTGATGAAGGACAGTATCTCAGTGTCACTTCTCACTCCACCCAGCCCGGATACTCCTTCCTTCATAAACTAAGCCACGCTCCTGCAGGAGAGCCTGTGTCATTTTTATGTAAACAAGTGGAGTGTGACTGATTTCATAGATTACCCAGGGCCCAGTGATGTCTGCACTAGTGATAAGACGCACTGCAGCCTACCACTGTTGATGACCGATCTCCTTTTTTAAAAAAGAATTTGTTTCTGATTTTCTCCCAGCAAGAAGGTCCCGGGTTCGAATCTCGGTCTGGGGGCCTTTCTGTGCGGAGTTTGCATGTTCTCCCGTGTCCGCGTGGGTTTCCTCCGGGTACTCCGGTTTCCTCCCACAGTCCAAAGACATGCACGTTAGGCTAATTGGAGAGTCTAAATTGCCCGTAGGTATGAGTGTGTGAGTGAATGGTGTATGTGCCCTGCGATGGATTGGCGATCTGTCCAGGATGTATTCCTGCCTCTCACCCAGTGCATGCTGGGATAGGCTCCAGTCCTCACCGCGACCCTGACCAGGAATAAGCGGGTTAGATAATGAATTAATGAATGAGTGAAGATTTGGGGGTTCAAACTCTGTCTGGTACACCACCTTTGTGCTTTTTAACAAGAACTGCTTAAGTGCATATCCCACTGTGCTAATGTGATACAAATTTCATCTCTATTAATTTGCCCAGGATATGGCTTTACACTGAGAAAACTTCGATAAGATTGCAAAGGTAGACATTCTCGCCATTTGGCTGGTTTTGCTACCGTTTTGACCAGTAGATGGCAGCAGAGACTCAGCAATTGCACAGTTAAAATTCCTCACCGTTATGAAATTTAAGCTGCTTTCACACCTACAAGCCAATGTAGCCCATTTTACATCCACACACTATTGGCCACGCTTAAAATGATAGGGTATAGTATTGAGATATGAAGAATTAGAATGTTCAATTCCAATATAATATCATTGTTTTGTGCATCTATGTATATTTTAACATGGTTAATAAAAAGTAATTTCAGGTATTTAACCTGCTGTATAGCAAAATGACAACATATAATGAGTATGTTTCTCATTTCTGAAAAAGCTATCAAATACGATTCTCGTAATGTTGACGTAGTTCCTTTCAAATACATTCAAGGAAAAGCCGCAAAAATACCGTGGCATTCCACCGCCTGCGCCATAGTCGCCTCTGGCCAGGAGTGCCACTAGGGGGCGCCAATTGGCTGTTCGCACCAGGGGAAGCCGACATGCGCTCGCTGTGTATAGGAGTGGCTCTGGAGTACCGGAGTTACGGTCGAGGGCTTGGCGAGTGTTATCTCCCAGGGGGGGGGGGGGTGACATGAAAAAGAGAGGGTGTAATTGGCTACTAAGTTGGGAGAAAATGGGATAAAATCAGAAACAGATTCTTTAAAAAAATGAAAGGGTGCATGAAAGGGAACTGGATGCCGTCGCATGTCCGAACACAAACACTCCCACATGGTTCGGTTTTGGTGCTCTGTGATTGGCTAAACTGTGATGCAGGTGTAGCGGATGGGCTCACGTGAGCGCCCGCTGCAGAGAGTGACGTGGATAAGAGTACGATTAGTTTCCGGAGTTACGGACTTGAGTCTAGCTCAGCGAGCTAAATCACTTTCTTGTGATTCTTGCGTCAGAGATCCTCAGTTCGAAACTCGCTGCGGGCAGAACCAGACAAGACCGTCACACATGGTCATGACGTGCCAATACACAAAAAGGCTTTGAAAAGCCAGTTTTACCCATTTTTCTTAATATACAGGAAATCCTGTTCAAGAGATGAAAAAAAACATGCTGGAAACCAAACAGCCTGCAGATTTGTGTGTTCCCTGGTCGGACATGTCTAGCTGATTCCACATAGTGGCTCCATAGTGCTGTAGGCTGCCTTTAAATGCAACAATTCTGCCAGTAGGGATTGTCAGGAGGTGTTGATGTAATTCATATGAACAATGAATTCAATTGAGTATCGGGTACACCAGTGCTGACAAACCATAATCACAAAAAATTGCTGTGTAGCATTATTACCATCCCGCCTTTTTGGTGCCATTTGATTTCAATATGCACTCGTGTGCAGTAATATAGCGCCTGGCCTGTGTGAAAATGTCATTTTGCCGCAAGTCAGACGCAGTGCGAGGTTCCAGCCACCAGGACTCTCTCTGACCTGCCTTAGCAGTCGCTACAAGGACTTAAAAGGAAAAAGATTTCCTGTCTCGAAAGAGGCGGAAACACTCAACCAGGAATATGTGTCTCGATCCCGGAGGATGGGCGACGGACTCGTGAGGGTGGGGAATTGAAGTAAATAGAGGGTTTAATTGGCAACCAAATTGGGAGAAAAACGGGAAAAAAAATCTGAAATAAATGTATAAAAAAAATTAAAAAAAGGAGAAAGAATGAGTAAAAGTGAAAAAGTTTTTAAAGATGAGATGGCGATGCAGGGCGGGCTGCTCTGGATCCCCTGCTGTGTCCGTTGTTTCACGCGCAGCATGGCCACGCAGTCGGGCAGACTAACGATCTCCTCTCCCCCCCTTAATGTCCTGCAGCCGCTGCCTGCACGCTGGGAGTCAGGACCGCAGTGGGTCTCCTCTCCACTCACACTTTAATGTGTTCAGATTCTCACAACGACAGAAACACAAACGAGAGACAGAATTAGAAGCCGACATAAAGAGAGAAACTGAACACTGAACGGCAACACAGCTGGGATTTAGAGAGAAATCACTCTTCATATCGTGCCATATCGTGCCACTGAAACATGAACCTGGCTGTTTTTGTGCTGGGTTTTTGTTCTTGCACGCTCAATCATGAATATAAATTGGACGTTTTGGGTTTTTTTTAACTGATGTGCTTTGTAGGGGATTTGTTTACTGGAAAAAGGACTGATCCTCATATATTTCCCTTCAAATCATATTTGAACTTTGACACCTGTTACCACCAGCAACTGTAACAGTAATTATGTAACACCGTTGCAATTTAATTCATCTACTACATTGGAGGTTCATAAACAATGAATTGCTGGTGTCATTATGCTAATTTCAAGTTTCAAGTGTATGTGTATGAAATATACTTGCTCCACAAGAGAGGAGGGGGGAGAGAGAGAGAGAGTGATGGGGGGAGAGCAAACGGTCTTTATTTTAGTTCCAATCCTTTCATACTCTATCACCACAAGGCAGCATTATGCAAGTGACTAAACTCTCCCCTTGTTCCTCGGCTCATGTTAGAGAGGCACAGTGTAGCACAGTGGCCACCATGCCAGGTGGTGAGTGGACGAAAGACAAACAATAATTAGGATCCCAATAGGTCACTGGCCAGCGTATTCTATTAAACCTTGTATTAACTGAAACCCAAACCAACAAAACAAAGTTAAATCAAAGCTAGTCATTAGAGGTAAAACCAGCAACCAAAAAAAACAACCCTTCTTCCTCCATGCCCCTAAAACTCTCCACTCAGGCATGGCAGGCTGTGCCTTTATAATGGCCTAACGAAGGCAATGGCTCACAGCTGAGTTGATTGCTCATTAGCCTCAGGTGAGCCTGCCTGTAGGTGAGGCCGCTGCTGTCCAAGGCCCTGTAGTCCTCTCCAGGCTGTGGGAGGGAACGGGAGCCCCTGACAGCAGCCAAAAGTGAGGAGCAGCCCTCTCTATCCCTCCCTCCACCTCTCCCAGTGTCACACATACATTTATGTCTTGGGGTGGAGCCAGGAAATACGCAACAGAAAGAGTAATATGAGGTCTTGCATCGGTTTAGACATTACTCTTCATAAGAATGAGTTTCATTATTCAATGTGCTATCCTTGGAAAATGTAAGTGTATGATTACATTACATTACAGGCATTTAGTGGACGCTCTTATCCAGAGCGACTTACACAGTTCACATTTCTTTACATACAATCCATTTATACAGCTGGATATTAACTGAAGCAATTCAGGTCACGTACCTTGCTCAAGGGCACAACGGCAGTGTCCCACCTGGGGATTGAACCTGCAACCTTAACGTTACAAACCCAGCTCCCTAACCATTATACCACACTGCCTGCCTATGATGGGTTGGGCAGAAGGATTTCGAACTCTTGGAACAACACAGCGGCAATGGAAGCAGTTGTCTGTCTGACCGTGTGCTACTGACTGGCCGTGGCACAGATTCGGTGAGAGTAAACGGGCTACACGCGCCAGCGATGTCCCTCGCGGCACCGCGACCCGCCGCTGCCTAGCAACCCGTGGAGGCGGAGCAGTCAGTCGCGCGCGGAACCCCGCGAGACCGTGACCGAGAGCGCAGCGCGTGCGGCGTCGCTTTCTTAACGGACTTCCTCCACCCTCGAGACACGCGCTCCGTATCTAGCACAAGGACTACCCACCTTGAAAGACTTCGGTCTGGATCTTTATAAAATGGGTTATACACGCCACAATAACAGGGTGACCGCTCCGGGTGTTCACTGGGTCACCAGACTGACTGCTGGGTTTAAACTTTTATGGAAACATCATGTCGAAATTGACTGCGTCCTAGAGTACAGTGCACAATGCGACAGGGCTTTACTTCGTGCAACCTAGCTGGCCCAAATATTTGTTGTGAACATACAGTACCAAGACAATAAAATAAATGTAACACTGAAGATAGTTCTAATCTTACCAAATACACAGTACAATGCATGTGCCTAACTACCTTTCTCTCCCTGTGACCCCTAACTCTTTAGTCAAACTTCTGGTTGTAAACTTTGTACTGTAATCTCATAACTCATTTATAATGGTATCGGTTTTACTTTGTAGCTTAATCATGCAATTCAGCTTCAATTCAATTCAACTTTTTTATATATTGGTACTGTGTTTGTGGTGCACATAAATACATAAAGTCAATTTATGTGTTGTGATATGAATTTATTATATTGAAGAGTGACATTTGAGTAGTAATCTTACTTGCGTTCTGTAAAGACAATCTGGGCACACCCATAATGGCATGCATGGAAGTGGTCATTTATCCTGAGTGTGGTCCCTGTGCCTCTATAGTTAACTCTAATGCAGGGTTACTGAAATCACGGTCCTCGTGGGCCGAGCACTGCTGTTTCTCCCCCTCCCTTTACCTGGGAGTCAGGTGTGAAGACACGCTGGCCAATCAGTTGCACTAACTGTTCAATTACCAACCTGAGAGAAAAGAAAACCAGAACCGAATTTGGATTTGCGGGCCAGATTTGAGTAGCCCTGCTCTACACCAGGGGTGCCCAAGTTTGGTCCTGGAGATCTACTGGGTGTGCAGGCTTTTGTTCCAGCCCTTCACTAACACACCTGATTCCATTAATCACTTCACTAACACAGTGATTCCATTAATCAACTGCTCGTCAAGGCAATGAATGTTTGAATCAGGTGTGTTAGTGAAGGGCTGGAACAAAAGCCTGCACACCCAGTAGATCTCCAGGACCGAACTTGAGCACCTCTGCTCTACACCAACTAATGCGTCTGACAGACATGAGCACATAGAGAGGGGTGCGCAGTACTGATCCTGGAGAACCACAGGGTCTTTGTTTTCACCAATCAGCAACTAATTCAGACCCAACAAACACCAGGTGAGGTGAGGTAACCATGCCATCAACTGTTTTAATTGATCTGTTGCAGAGGTGGGCAACTCCGGTCCTGGAGCCCTGTGGCTCAGTTATTTAATTAGTCCTGGAGGGTGGGTGTGTGCAGGTTTTTGTTTCTACCAATTACCCCTGTGGCTCAGTTATTTAATTAGTTGGATACGTCAATGCTGGTTCACTTGCAGATTAGACCACAGTGACATGTTTGATATGGGAACAACAAGAACAGTCTTCAGCCGTCATTCATGGCCTTATCAAGAAATGTCGCTAAAATGTCAGATCACGTAAATGATTGGGGCTAATTAAATAATTGAAAGCAGAAGTTGCATGAAATCCAGAAACGGATACGGCCCTCCTTGCCCATCCCTCATCTGTCGTGTGCTGAGTAACGAGGAAAACCAGCCTCCTGTGGCACCTCCAGGAACAGGGTCACCCCCTGACACAGAGGAAGAAGAGTACGCTGCATGGGTGAGAGAGCGAGGCTTTGCAGGGGACAGCAGATTCAGCCACTGCTATTGTAATTAGGCTGGAGCTACACTGGTTGTTAGAGTGATTTTTCTGTTCTTTTATATTTTTTCTTTCTCCTTTTTTCTTTTTTTTGAACAATGCTTTCATTTTTAAATAATAGTGTATCGGCAGATATTCCCCGAAGCAATTAAACATGCCCTGCCTGTTTTTCTTTTGGTTTGTTTTATTATTTTTTTATTTTTTTTATTTTTAGTTTTAGACTGGAGAAATCCAATTGGCTAACTTAAAATCCAAAGTCACCCTCTCTGTCCCTCGTGAATGAAGCAGTCTAACGGCCGGGCGGAGAAGAGCTCCTGTGCTCTGATAGAATTAAATAATTATGCCTGCCGACATCAGGTGACTCCCACCACCACACAGCTGAAGCTCAGTGCAGCTAGACTGGAGTGCGCTGGCCCCAACACGCAGAGACATGCTAGCAGTGTTAGCACAGCAACACCTCCGTGTGCCTCCACATGTGCGCGCACACACACACACACACACACACACACTGTCCACATGCAGCCACACACACACACACTGTCCACATGCAGCCACACACACACACACACACACACACTGTCCACATGCAGCACACACACACACACATCACGCACTGTCCACATGCAGCCACACACACACACACACCTCCCAGTTCCTCACACACACGCCTTGATGGCACACATGCAGACATCACACGTGGAACTCACACAAGCACGCCCATGCTAATACTAATATGCCCACACACACACACACACACACACAGCCTAACACAACTTGTACGAATGCCCATAGAAACAACAGTAAACGTACACACACACAGGTGCACGTCCGGTGCTCAAACACACAGAGCTCTGTACATCCACACTAAAAACAAGCATCTCAAGCAGCATGCACAAACACACACATACATACAGTACATACGCATACAAACACACAGACATACACACACACACAGGGAAATGCACACACACACACACACACACACGTATCCAGAGCCACACACACAGCACACACACACACACACACAGAGCCACACACACACACATATCCAGAGCCACACACACACACACAGAGCCACACACACACACACACACACTCACACACACACACACACACAGAGCCACACACACACACACACAGCCACACACACACACACATATCCAGAGCCACACACACACACACAGAGCCACACACACACACACACACACACACACACACACACACACACACACACACACACACACCCCCGCTGAGCTTGGTGTGTTGGGCTCAGCGAGGCGCTCAGACAGCATCACCTCACAACCAGGGAGGCAGAAAACACAGCTCTCCCCGCCCTTTATTCCCAGCCTGGCCCCACACACACACACACACACACACACACTCTCTCTCACACACAGACATACACACACGCTCACTCAGCAGCCGGCAGCCCTGCCTCCCACCACAAAAAGGTCCACAGAGAGAGAGAGAGGAGAGAGAGGAGGGAGAGAGGAACAGAGCCGGCACACTGCCTGCAGAGGTAGGCTGCAATACCATCTTATCTACTTACAGTACAGAGACAGAGAGAGAGAGAGAGAGAGGGGTGGGGAGAGAGAGAGAGAGAGTGGGGGCATGATGTCCCTTTGCTACCAGTTGCTATGTGCGTAAGAGAGAGGGGAGAGAGAGGGAGAGAGAGAGACAGAGACAGAGAAAGAGAGGGGGAGGTTTGATGTCCCCTTGGTACCAGTTGCTATGTGCGTGAGAGAGACAGAGAGAGAGAGAGAGAGAGAGAGAGACAGAGAGAGAGAGAGAGAGAGAGAGAGATGCTTGATGTCCCCTTGGTACCAGTTGCTATGTGCGTGAGAGAGACGGAGAGAGAGAGAGAGGGAGAGAGAGAGAGGGAGAGGGAGAAAGGGAGGCTCTTGAAGATGCCAGAAAGACCAAGCCCATCTGTGCGTTAGTGCACCATCGCAGAGTGAAGCTCCTCTCCCTTATACAGAGATCAAGCTCTACAGTCAGACCCAAACCGTGAGTGTGTGTGCGTGTGTGTGTGAGTGTATGTGCAGGTGTGTGTGTGTGTGAGTGTATGTGCAGGTGTGTGTGTGTGTGAGCGTATGCGCAGGTGTGTGCGTGTGTGAGTGTGTGAATGTATGTGCAGGTGTGTGCATGCGAGTGGTGGTGGAGTCTTTGGAAGACAGCCACAAAAAAACGACATTTCCCAGCAGCACCAGGGCCTCATAGCTCACCACTTCCTGCGGCTGGGTTCAGTGTGAATGGAGGGCGAGGGAGAGAGCATTTCTCCATCCGTAGCTTCTTCCCCCTCTCCTTCTCAATCCATCCATCCTGTGTTTGAGAGCTTTAGCGTCTTCGACGTCTGCGCTGTGAAAGAAAGGCAACATTAGACGGTGATAATACGGTTTTAATTACGCTCAAGATGGTAGAGTGAAAAAAAGAATTGATACAGTATGTGCTGTCAGTGTTGCTGCTAGTGCTCCAGCTCACGCATTGTGGCATTGTGTCCGTGAGCGATCTCCCCCCACCGGCCCTGTGCATCTTCCATCCAATCAACGGTGGCCAGTGAAGCAGGCATGCTAGCCCATCCTAGGCGGCAGTGTGGTATAATGGTTAGGGAACTGGGCTGGTAATGTTAAGGTTGCAGGTTCAATCCCCAGGTGGGGCACTGCCGTTGCACCCTTGAGCTAAAGGTACTTAACCTGAATTGCTTCAGTTAATATCCAGCTGTATAAATGGATTGTAAAGAAATGTAAACTGTGTAAGTCACTCTGGATAAGAGCGTCTGCTAAATGCCTGTAATGTAATGTAATGTAATGTAATGTTTAACTGATTAAACTGAAGCCTTTTTAAAGGGCTGGCGGATAGCGTAGCGGTCTAACGCACCGCGCTGTGGCTGGTCTGGTGTGGTGTGCGCTGTCTGGCAGGGATGTGGTTCGGAACCCGTGTCTCTACCAGGATGGCACTGGTCTTCAGCTCTGATTGGAGGCAGAGTTTGGCTGTCCGCCCCAGGGCGAGGGGGGGAGGGTGAGCCGGCACGAGTTCATCGAGGAGCAAGAAGGGCGTCCATGGTCGGGTTTCGTCTCGGAGGAGGTGGATCTACCGCAGGGGTGTCCAATCTTATCCGAGAAGGGCCAGTGTGGGTGCAGGCTTTTGTTCTAGCCCAGCACTAAACAACTGATTAAACTAATCAAGGTCTTGATTGTAGACCATGATTGGTGAATTAGTTGAATCAGGTGTTTTAATGCTGGGCTACAACAAAAGCCTGCACCCACACCGGGTACATATGTATATATATATATTTTTTTTTTAAACTAGCCTTTTTTTTAAATTCCAATAATGCACTGGTATATTCCATCAGCCAGGCGGAGGCAACCCTGGTCCTGGAGTGTTGGAGCCGTTTCTGGTTTTGGTTGGAACTGAAACCCCTAACGACGTAACTGGATTAATTATTAAGCTTAATGAACACAGGTGAGCATGTGCTGGAGGCCTTCAGTGCTTCACTATTCAGACTATTATTAGAGAGATATTATTATTATAACAGAGAATATTCTGTCGCTCAGACTCCTAATAATGGATCAAAACTGTGTAGTCCACCTCGCGTGGAACTAAAACCAGAAACGTCTGCAGCCCTCCAGGACTGGGGTTGCCTACCCCTGCCTCAGACACTGCATTTCTGGCATTTAAAAGTTAATTAATGGCTAACCGCTCACTTAAATGACATTGGCCAATTCAGCAATTTGTACAAGTAATAGGCTGTATTATTTTGGGGGGTTTTTGCATCACGGGGTGAATACATGTGTGTTCCTTTGATAGACGGAGACACTGATCATCTGTCTTCGGTGTAGCTTTTAGAACACGCATGGAAGGCCGTCCTGCCTTTCAGTCACAAAGATTGGCCAAGCAAGCTCTAGAAGCAGGAAATTAAAATATGAAAACAAAGACTCATTTCCGTAGTAACATTATCTCCTGAAAAATTAGATACTTATTGGGTTTTTAAGCACCTTCAGGTTTCTATGAAGTCATTTACTGAAACTTTGATGAGTGTTCAGTGAAACAAATCCCTTTGAGGCACTGTGACAAACATCTGGCCAGAAACCATAAAAAAAATGTGTTTCCATTTAGTGATAAAGTCATACGAATTATGTATTTCATGATTTTGTTGGTGAGAAATATGGGCAGAAGGGAATGATACTTTCTCTTGGAGGGTGTTTCATTTCCCTGTGAGGATACAGTGTACATTTACAGAGCCCTGCCAAGTGGACCAATGCTTGTAAAAGTGAGACCTTACCTCACAGACAGCGATCCTTACCCACGGTCCTGTTTACCACCAGACTATAGCTTTTTTCCCCCCATTTTTATTATCCAATTATACCCTCATTTTTCACATCAATTATCCCACTCCCTCATATATCTTACGAGTTCGCTGCCATAGTCCTGATACCGGCAGTGACATGCGGCTGGGCCCAAGCTCATTTGAGATGGAACCCGCCAAGCCGTCACCGTAACTCCGGTATGCGCGCACAGGGCCACTCCTACACGCAGCGAACTCGCATAGGCTTCCCTCCCCCCTCCCTGGGGCGGACAGCCAATTGCCGCCCCCTAGTGGCACTCCCGGCCAGAGCCGAAACTGGCTCGAACCCTAGTTGCAGTGGCCAGCGTCGAACACTGTAACCGCTAGACCACCCGGGAGGCCCCTTTCTTCAGACAGTTCTCATGTATACCACACATTCCCAAATTCTTACCACATATTGTCACGTGTAACTCATGCAATCACATATTGTCACATGTCAGAGGCTTACAAAATGCACACGATAGGGCCGGATAAAGATATCTGATCAGAAAACATAATTTAATGATCCCACGTACAGGATTATACTCGGTATTACGGAGTATATTCTCCTGGAAAAACACTAAACAATATTTTAGTGTTAATGTAAACTCAGCGATTATTATTATAATATTTTTTTAATGTATATATCTTGGCACGGTCTGTAAATGTCGAAGAGCATCTGCATTTTTGATTTGCGTCAGCCATTCAAGCCATAAAACGGCAAGCGAAAAATCCACAGCGGTGTGGGTGGTGCTGGCCACACGAGGCAGTGGATTTTAAATAAGGCTTATGCATCATCCCCCCTCCTCCCTCCCCCACCCAGCGCTCTAAGCACATCAGCCAGCCCTAATGTGATTTGCTGGGAGGAAACACTCTGTCTCCACCTCCCAGCCTGGTGTGGGGAGAAGCGTGTGTGCCAACAGTCCGATTCACGCTGAGCCACACGCCGGCGACAGTTACCGAGGGTTACGCTTGAGGGTTACGCTGAGCCACGCGCTGGGGACGGTTACCGAGGGTTACGCTGTGTCACACGCTGGGGACAGTTACCGGGGGTTACGGTTCACCGCGCTGGGGACAGTTACCGAGGGTTACGCTGAGCCACGCGCTGGGGGGACGGTTACCGAGGGTTACGCCGTGTCACGCTCGGAACGTTCGGACGCTCGCGAGACGTTTGTTTCCTTCTATGACATCATCACCCATTTATGAGGTAATGAGCTAACATGTGACCCAACGAGCTGTCCCTCAGGGGGTCAATGGCTCTGGCTGCCCTAGTGCTGTACTGAGCTGCCCTAGTGCTGTAGTGAGCTGCCCTAGTACTGTAGTGAGCTGCCCTAGTGCTGTAGTGAGCTGCCCTAGTGCTGTAGTGAGCTGCCCTAGTGCTGTAGTGAGCTGCCCTAGTGCTGTAGTGAGCTGCCCTAGTGCTGTAGTGAGCTGCCCTAGTGCTGTAGTGAGCGGTGGTGCAGTTCACCTGTGAGACTGGATAGGTGTAGGGCCTCTGTCCTTGTTCTAGTACATCCTGTCACATCCAGTACAGTTCTTGTTAGACCACATTTTCCAGGGAGCCAGATTATTTTTAAATGGCCGCTGTTGTTTTATATTCTGTAGTGTGGCAGTCCTGCAGGGGACCTTGAACTCTGTTGTCTTTTTCCGTTTAGTTTTTTAATTTATTTAAACAATGTGTGTCTGTCTTTATTCATTTTTTTATCGACCTTTTTTACAAGTGGATATCTCTTTTTGACATTTTAGCATATATAATACACAAATATACACATGGGGTAGATTTTACACACCTTGTCTTGTTCTTTACAACATTATCAGAGACAGAAGCTCTGTTCACACTTTCAAATTGTTGATGTGCTACAGCGCAACTTAATTTACCACTTACAAAACGTAATTGGAGAAATGTAATGAAGCTTTTTATTTATTATGAATATATTAGTAGCGGTCGCACTGTACATTTTGAATTATGCCTTGCCATGCAAGGATTTTCCAGTGGAGATAACACAATATCTAACTGAGAGCAGAGAGCAGGAGTTATACATTCATGTTTAGGAAATACAGCCACATTATTATGATTATTATTGGTGGTGGTGATGTTTTTGTTTGTCATGGTCCTCATTATTGTTGTGAAATGTAGCAATCATCCTTAACCAAAGTGGTCTTACAACACGTGCGGGAAATTAGAATGACAAACACAACATAAAAAAAGAACATTCGCGTGAATCACATTTCCAGAACACATTGCCAGCTAAGTAAACTGGAAATGCAATCAATATGTAAATATGCATCAGTTTCAGAACTCCCCGGCTTCGGGCGTTTGCCCACAGCTCCTGTGACATCCTCGTCAGCCTCGTCAGCTCCTCGACGTGATGCATGCGCTTCATAAACCACCGTCGCTCACTCGCCCAACTGTAGCTCCACAGAGAGAGAGAGAGAGACAGAGAGAGAGAGAGAGAGAGAGAGAGAGAGAGAGAGAGAGAGAGAGGAGAGAGAGAGAGAGAGGGAGAGAGAGAGAGAGAGAGAGAGAGGGAGAGGGAGAGGGAGGGGGAGAGAGAGAGGGAGGGGAGAGGGAGAGGGAGAGGGAGGGGGAAGGGGAGAGAGAGAGAGAGAGAGAGAGAGAGAGAGAGAGAGAGAGAGGGAGAGAGAGAGAGAGAGAGAGAGAGGAGAGAGAGAGAGAGAGAGAGAGAGAGAGGGAGAGAGAGAGAGAGAGAGAGAGAGAGAGAGAGAGAGAGTCGATGTTGTAATAGACAAAATGCTGTGCTTTCATGTCTGGTGTGCACCTCACAAATGGTCTAGTTTCTCCTGACTGTAGAACAGGTTTCCACCACTCAGGTAGGAGGTACAGGTGAGGAGGCACTGAGAGGAGGAGGCACAGGGGTACAGTGAGGTCCTGTGCTGGAGTGCAGGCTCTAAGCTTCAAGTGCATCAAATGCAGTGAAGTACAGCTGAATGTGTCCAGAGAGAGCTTCAAATACATCAAATGCAGTGAAGTACAGCTGAATGTGTGCTTCAAATGCAGTGAAGTACAGCTGAATGTGTCCTGCGAGAGCTTCAAATGCTTCAAATGCAGTGTATTTATTGTGTGCCCCCTTGTCACTTCATTGAACTGCAAATGAGTGTTGTGCAACCAAGGCCTTTCAAATGCGTATTAGAGGTCAACACAGGAGTTTCATCCCTTGAATCTAATATGTGACTTCTACTGAACAAGCCAGCCAGGATGACCCACGATGCACTGCAAAGCCTGGTCCCATTTTCACAAAGACAACCCCACCATCCCCTCCCCACCCGCCTCACTAGAAGACTTTAAGGTCATGGCAGGGACAAACTGGACAAATAAGGTTTTTATCTGTACCACTGGCTCACAAAAATTAAAAATGGGGAAAAATGTGAATGTAATTAAAGTTAAAGAATGAGCATCAATGTTTTAAATATGTATATGCATATATATATATATATATATATATAATAAAACACAAATAAAATGTGTATTTCAATACAAAGCTCTATTATAAGAGCAGGAGCCATTTGGACCGTTGAATAAAATGATCTCTCTCGTGTGCTGTAGAGAAAGGAGGAGGTGGCTTGATGAATCCTGCGGCGTGATTGGACGGAGGAGCTGAGAGTGTCGCCCCATGCTCTCCCTCCCTCTGTCTCTGTGACCTCTCACACAAACCCCAGGGGACGCGGCGTTCCTGCTCTGCCACTCAAAAGAGCGCAGTGACCCGGGAGAACGCGGAGACGTGTCTCTCTGACCGTGGAGAGGAAGCTCGATGGCGTCGGGACCTTTCTGACGCGGGCGCTCTGACACAGACCCGTACAGTGGAGAGTGCACACTCAGCACAGAGAGAGGGGATGCATGGCCAGTCTGAGGGGCATCAGAATCTGATATTTCCCCCTGTTTTTCTCCCAGTTTAGTAGCCAATTACACCCTCTCTTTTTTCCCGTCAATCCCCCTCGTATTGTGAGTTTGCTGCCGTAGCCCTGAGACCAGCAGTGACCAAGCGATGTACCGCCTCCTCCGAGCCAGCATTCACATAGCTGTCGACTGTAACTCCGGTACTCCAGAGCCACTCCTATACGCAGCAAACTGATGTTGGCTTCCCTCCCAGCTCCCTGGGGCGGACAGCCAATCACCGCCCCCTAGTGGCACTCCTGGCCAGAGCCGATTCTGGCGCAGCTGGTGGAATCTAACCCCGGTCGCAGTGGCCAGCGTCAAACGTTGTAACCGCTAGACCTTTCATTGATACATTGGCCTACTATTTGCTGACACGTGGACCCAGTCCCATATTCTGTGAGCTACTGGCTCCCACCAAACGTATCGTTAACAAAATGTCATTTTAAAGACTTGTATCGCGTGATTGTTTAAAAATCTCTTAGCTATACACTCCTGGCATGTTCTATGGCAAGATTTTCCAGTTTAAAAATGAATACAGTATTTTATAAATCCAATGGATTGAGGCATTAGTAGTGTTCACTGAGATAGTCACAACTCCCTTGGCAAATGTAATAATTTGCTTATCTAACATTTTGGTCATTTCTCAAGCTGCTTTTGTGAGAGTGTCCAGTCCTTTTTCTTTTCAAACCAATTTTTTTTTTCAAACCATCTAAAAACAGATGGGATTTTTTTTTCTTTTCCCCAATCTGAAATGGCAAATGCGATCTGAAGGCCTGTCCCGTCCCTGCTGCCTCCTCCTTTAATGCAGGAGAGCGCAGACAGGGCCACGGTCTCTCCTCTGAATCGTGTCCCACCAGCTGCAGCTTCTGCAGTGCGTTAGCTGAGCTGCGCCGTCATTGCACTGACGAAACAGCAGAGTTTCCTGTGCCGCGGTTTTTATTAAAATTGAGATTTCTGGAAATGAGGCTCCATTCAAAACGAATGGTAAAAAGACAGTAGGTCTTTTAGCCGTCGTCACTTATACGCTAAATCGTGCTGGAGACTGGTAGCCATTGAAACAAATGGCAGCAACCAGCAGCCAACTACAGCGCTGTGATGGCGACCGCGTTACTTCCTCCTAGCGGCGTTCACAGTCCGATGCCGCAGAGCACTAGCAGTTCAAAAACCCTGCAGTGCGTCAGGTGAGCTGCACTGTCATTGCATCAGAGTTCACTTCAGGTACTGCTGGCGCAGGTGTAGCAGAGGAGACTTAACCACGTGAGCGTCCGCTACAGAATGAGCGGCAAGAGTATGATTGGTTCCCTCGGCTGGGGACTTGAGTCTTTAGCGCAGCGGGCTGATCGTGTCTCTTGTTGGCGTTGAGATCCTCGGTTTGGAGCTCACTGCTGGCAGAGGCAGACCTCTCCACTGCCGTTACATTGGTGTCGTGACTCGGATCATACTGCCGATGTCTGTCTGTCAGGCTGTGGTTGCTGCTGCAGGAGTTTTGAGGGGGGAGAATGTACCGGTGGAGCTCCGGTAGGTGCGTTAACGCGTGAGCGTCCGTTAGAGAATCTGACGTCGATAAGAGTGTGATTGATTGTCTTGGCTGGGGACTCGGGTCTTTAGCTCAGCGGGCTAATCGTGTCTCTTGTGGTGTCGAGATCCTCGGTTTGAAACTTGCTGCAGGCACCAACTCCATTACGCAGGCAGCTGCAGGTGTCTGATCAACCAGAGGAGTCGCTCTTTGAGAACGAGATCAGGACAAATCCAATGACCAGGATCGGCATTTACCAGACCTTAGAGCACATCACTACCCTAAAAACAGTGATTTAGCAGGACAGTGTGACTTGAGGGGGGGGCACGGGGGGCACGGTGGTGCAGTGTATAGCACTGTTGCCGCACAGCAAGAAGGTCTTGGTTCTAAGTTTGCATGTTCTGCCCGTGGGTTTCCTGTGTGTGAGCCAAATTGGAGAGATTGCCTGTAGGTATGAGTGTGTGAGTGAATGGTGTATGTGCCCTGCGATGGATTGGCGACCTGTCCAGGGTGTATTCCTGCCTCTCGCCCAATTGGATGCTGGGATAGGCTCCCGCGACCCTGACCAGGAATAAGCAGGTTAGATAATGAATGAATGAATGACACTTAATAATTATATTCCAATTGCATATATTATGCGTCCCTCTGTTAGCATGGTAAGATGTAGAAGTGTTATAACAGCCCTATCGCTAGACTCGTTTGATGTCTCGGGAATGATTTTCAACCGCATCTCGCCAAGTATCGAAAGCGGCCTAAAACGCGATTGCTTAACTGTGGGTAATCTATAACCTGGACATATGAGTATCTTCTCTGGTTTGATATCGTGGAAGAGAGAGAGTGGAGGCGAATTTGCTGATTGCATCATCTTCATCATTTCCATGCGTCCGAACGGAATATCATTCTAATGGTACCGGCCGCACAGACAAGGATGCAGGCTGCCTTCAGATGCCAGCCCAAGATACGAACGGCTCTCTTTGAAATATGATTTCGCTCCGGCAGTCACGCTGAAAACGCCGCACTTATTCAATCTGCCTGACCAAGATAAGTCAGGCTACACGCACGTAATCAAAATGATGCATTACTGTTGTCAGGAAAGTTGCTACGCTACGGTTGCGCAGGTTTAAACATTTAACATGCATTTATATTGTGCAACGCGATCGTGATTAAAGGAAGATACCTGCGTCCTTGCCATAAATTTTGCTCAACTGTACCAAATAAAATTGTATGAATCTTCCCCGATGTACAGTGTGCAAACTGTATTTTGAAGGAGAAAAATGTCGCCCTCTGCTGGGGGTTTCCGTGTAAACACAAATGCGATGGTTTAAAAAAATTTTTTTTACTGTAACCTATTTATAAAGACCGCAAAACAGGTATAAATTATGAAAAACATCATTGACCATACATGACTGATACAAATCAATGCACTCATAAGTAGTACCTTATATACTTGGGAGTTTCCCATTCATATGTAGGCCTAGCCTATGTATTTTTTTGGCGGTTACATGATGTGTCTTCAACGACTTCAATAGCTGGAGAGGTTTTCCATTTAGGCTACACGTGCCAGGCCTGTATCGTGGCTCATTCAAATCGAAATACTTCTCGCGGGACACTCAGATAACGGGAAAATGTCGAGTAAGATTAATTTTCACATTGAGATATTTCCAAAAATGAATGTGTATGCTCCTCTCTCCCAAATACACACCCATGCAAATACTGAATATTCCATTTTAAAAATGGGTAGCATTACTCGCATTGATTTATGCAAATACAACGTGAGCTGCCTTGACCTAATACTGCGCGCATTTCGTCATCAATGCAGATTTAAATGTACAATTAACGGTCTGATCACGAGGAAGCGGGTGCTTGGATGTATAGACCTATGCCTTTGAGTATCAAATTTATGGGTGGAGAGATTCACAAAACCATACATTTTTAATGGAGTTGGAAACTGGAGCGTGAACGGCACTTCATAAATGGCCACACGGTTGGAAAAAAAGAGCCAAAATGTGAACTTCTATTTCAAATAAACCAGTGCAACCATAATCTAGAATTTAGGACAATCAGTGTTACCAACGGCCATCGAACACAACTCACCCGAATCTTTTAAAACGTTACCGTTTTTAAAACGTTTAAATCTTTTTAAAAAAACCTAACCCTTTTAAAACGTAGTCAAAACCACTCAGTTAATGTAATGTCTCATTTGGTGTTTGTCAGAGTTTTGCGTCGTTTAAGAGTTCGGTTATTGCCCTAAGCGAAGCCTCGCTCAAATGCGGTCTTCGAAGCTTTTTTAAACTGCCCAACGTCACCGTGTAGGCTACAGTTGCAACCGTCTTTTTTTGAATGGGAAAGGCTGTTACATCGCCGACCGGCCGTGAGGGGGAACCACTCCAGTGGCTACAAATGTTTAAGCTCCAAAACTGCCGATGAGGTCTATTATTGAACTGGCTTAGCCGACATCTCGGGGAAGCGCGGAATTAGCGGGGCGTGATAACGGGAGCAGAAACCGCGGCGCGGAGCCGAACGAACCGTCTCTCTGTCGAACTGATAGGCTAGTGGCTCCGTTTTTAGCGGATTGGTTGGAGCCGCTTAGGTCAGAAGGGTCGATATAGGAGTCAGGCCAGGACCTGCTTTGCTCACAATCTCCTCCTCCTCCTCCCAGTGTATGTGTGTGTGGCTATAGCGCCGAGGCGACGTGATTTCGCACTGGTGCGTGAATGTGTGAAAGGTTGCAGTGCTCATGGCTGGCTCCGCGCAAACCGTCATTCACGGGACTTGGTTCACTAGTGCTAACGTTACCGGATACCGGGACGGCACATTATCATCATCATCATCATCATCATCGCCGGGAATGTCCGAGGAGAAGCCGAAGAAGAGAGCTTTCTACCTGGTCAGGATGAAGTCGCTCGGCAGCAATAATAATAAGCAGCAGCAGCCAGCGAACAACATCAACAACAATATGCCCTTCATGATCCACTGCCACATAGGCAAAGAGATCAAGCACATTTGCAGCAACTGTAGCCGCGGCAGCGAGTCGCAGGACGGTGAGTGATCGGTGATCGCGGTTGTGTTGCCCGCGGGGGCTGGGAGTAACGGAGCCGTTTTCTGGTGACCATTTAATGCCGAACTCGGGATGCGCTTCGCTCCTCGCTGAAAATATGCAATAGTTGGAGCTGTTTTCACAAGTAGAAGAGCGTGTCTACTTGCTTATATTTAATGCAAAGGCTTTGCGTGAGATCTCCGAAGCCTTTGCTTCTTAGGTTTTTGCGTCGACGTCTCTGATCACAGAGCTTTGTATTTAAACGCTGGAAGGAATTGTAAAATCGAAGGTGCACGTAGGCTATATGCTAATTAGCTCACTAGAAGCTAGAGTAAGATTGAGCAGCAATCGGGACACGTTTTTTGTTTTTACATTTGGAATGTTTTATTCGTATTAGAGCACAATTGTGCAACCCATACCTGAGATGTTGGGGAAAAATCCACCCGACCCCATTAATCAAAATATAAACATGTTTTTTTCTCCATATTAACGATTGAGACTGAATTCGTTTAATTGTATGCAACTATTAAAATTGCACACATTTCACCTATTCTAACCATTTGAACGCTTTGTTTTGCATTTCGTGTGTATGTTTTCAGATCATTCATAAAATGATTGTAGTTAAGTGGTGTTTTTTTTTGTATCGGCACATTCGTCACTTTCAATGAAACATGTGTAGGTTAGCAAGATGCCTGTGGATTCGCAAGGCTTGACACCAGTGTTTGCTGTGGAGTCAAGAGGTTCAATGCTCTGTTATTTTCGGTAACGGCAGGGCATGTTTTTAAGCCACACGGCCGCTAGCTAATCGGTCGAACAGCCAGCTTTCCCACAGTTTTCTCAGAGCGGTTATGTGTAAGGTTCTCTCTTCAGGGCAACATGGCTACACCTCCCTCTGCACGTTTTTAACCAGTGAGTCATTGCCGTGCTGATGTGAGTCGTACCCACAAGACCCGAGTCTGTACTTGGACGTCCAGTTGACTTTGAAATAAAACCAGTATAACCTCGTGAATCATAAAGTTGGACAGAAGTCAAACACCGTTTGCAAGGGCAAAACGTTTTACTCCTATGTATTTGTATAAAATTAACTTATGTGGAACAGGAAGCCGAGTGTAAATGATTCTTTAAATAGCCAGCATAAAGTGCCCTGGAGTAAGCCTGGATAGACTTGGGCTGTAGAGGGTTGTTCCTCCTCCAAGGACATGCTCATTGGTGAGAGAATAAAGAACATGGTACTTGAGGGAAGCGCCTTTAAGGAACGTAGTTCGTGATCACCTTCACGTACATCTTCACGAGGCGCACAGAAAGTGTTGGACCTCAGACCATTCGTATTTTAAGAAGGCATCAGAGACCTATAAAAAAACAACTACTGGAAAGGAATGAGTCCACAAAACGACCCCTTTCACGTCGGCATGTCTGTTAACGCACAGTGGTATTCTTCTCACCCCTTACAAATTCTCTCTAAAAAACATGATTTTATGATTGTTAAAGCCTTAAGTCAAATGAAATGTATTAAAAACATCTAGGCTACATGTGATGACTATGTAAATGACAACAATGTAAAGCTGCTTTTGGTTTGAGTTGTATTTCAAGACGAGGGGTACTTTTTCAAATAAATAAATTGCTGTTGTCACAGTTGATTGTTTAATGCAACAGAGACTATTAGAGAGAAATTGAATGTTCTAATTTCATTTTTCAATCACTGTTGATCTCTGACAGTGTGGTCAGGAAGGCAGTGCAGAAGGACCCTAAAATTGCCAATGAAATGGTTTGTAAAAGGCTAATCATCAGAGAATGTTCCAAGATTTTGCAGCGGTGCACATGGCTGGGTTGGAACATGCATTGCGTCATTGCAGGATTTTCTGTCCCATTTCCTGTCCTTAAAATACCAGGGGAAATGTAATCACATCCCTCTCTTTCAAACGGCACCTTCTTAAATAACGGAGTTTGTTCAGCTCTTGAGCTGCATGTGCATCTACCGTCTGCTCTTTCTCTGGCCCTTCTCTATCGGTGTTTCCTGAACTGTGAGTTGTCCATGGCTCCTCTGTGTATAAATACAGAGTTGTGGCATTAAGGGGGCAGGTTCATGTGTGTTTGTGCTGACCTTGAAGTGTCGCCTGTTCTTGTCTGTCACCTTTGGCTGTGTGAGTTTAGCCCAGACCACCTAATTCTCTCTTAAGAGCAACTGCTGTCAGAATGTATGCGTTCCCAATTAAAAAGATTGCTAAGACCGGCCGTGACAGAGTTGGCTCTGGCTGTCCGTCCCAGGGAGGGGGGGAGGGAGGACGATATGAGCTCACTGCGTATAGGAGTGGCTCTGCTGGAGTACCAGAGTTACGGTCGACGGCTTGGTGAGCGCCGTCTCAGAGGAGACCTTTGTCACTGCCGGTCACAGGGCTATGGCAGCGAACTCACAATACGAGGGGGGACTTGACATGAAAAATAGAGGGTGTAATTGGCTACTAAATTGGGAGAAAATGGGATAAAATCAGAAACAAATTCTCAAAAGAAAAAAGAACGCAAAGACTTAGACGGGTGATCTCCTAAACAGCGATAAAGGATCCAGATCAGTCGACATAAGCGACACAATGCTTCCCATCGTATCGCAGAATAGCATTGCCTTCTTTATCAACGTTTTACTGTGTTTGAAGTGCCACACGCCCTCCCCGCCCCCACCCTTTGACTCCGACGTCTTTTCTTACATGGCTTCCTTACAGACATTCCAGCTCATTTATATTTGAAACGGGCTGAGAGCCCTATCTCTGTGCGCCCGGCGCTCTTAATGCATGTTGCATGCCATCTTCCCGGTTTTTACTTGCTTCTTGTTTGTTGTTTGTTGTTTTTCCTTGGTGGGTATTTTTGGACCGGAATGCAGCGTGGCGTTCGGCCAGGTGGGATGGTTGTTTAGCGTGCCAGCGCCAGCCCCCCCCCTGCCCAACCCTGGCACCCGTGGCATGTGATCGGTGATCGCTGTTCTTTTGCCAGCTGCAGAAGGACAACCTTGTAGAAATGAATGTAAAAACATAATGACATTGGCCAGTACACTTTCTTATAAATAGCTTTAAACATAATTTTCTCGGGTGGCCCAAGACTTTCGCATGGTACTGTACGTCTTATCGGAAAAAACCTTTCCTAACTGCATAGTTCAGTAACATGCTATACAAACAACACATTATTCCTTGTATATATTTGATGCATTTTCTAATTCTGAATTCTTCTCTTACATCACAGTTATGAAATGTTCATATTGTTTTTGTTGACTGATAGATCACGGAGACTCTTCCATCTCGCATGTAAAACTGATTTATGCTCGGACTTAAATTGCCTGTAATATCTTGTTTTGTTTGTTTGTTGTTTTTTAAGCCTAAGGCCCGGTCCCCCTCCTGGCCTAGTCCCGGGAGTCTCATTCTTGCGGAATTTGGAATGTGCGCAGCGTTCCGTGGTTCTCCCCTGCCCGTCCTGGCTGGCGAGGGTGACAGAATGCCTCCTTGTCTCAGTGAGAGTCCCCGCGTTGGCACGGGCTGGCAGAGAGGGACGATGGCACCGAGGCAGGCCTGTGTAAACAATGCACCCTCCGCGGAGCGATGCGGGCGCTCACATCTGTGTGAAGAGCACTCCAGCGTCCTCAGCGTGCAGCGAGACTCAGAATACCTGGTCTGCATTTTACTTTTTAAGCATTTAGGAGCATATCCCCACTCGCTGGGTTCCACACTTCCTGTTTGTGGTGAAGTCCGGTCGTCCTTGTTTACGGGTTTAACACTGACGTGCGGTCGGGCTGCTGTCGGCTTACAACTTGGAATTGAAATTTGAGGAACATGAAATTGTGTTCAGCCTAAAATAATGTAATTTCTAACGTTGGTTGCTGATACCCGTTTTCCCTTTGCTGCAGCATTAGTATTGTTGTCACGATTATAAAACTGAACGGATGAATGTTTTTATGAATGGAATAACGTGTTCATGTTTGGTTTGAGACATCATGCCTTGTGTATTTCCCAGTGATGCAGTGATTTCCTGACTAAATGATGTTGGTTCATGTACTGGAGGGATGTAACACCATTCTTCCGTGAGAATTTTCCATCTTTTGGTGTTTTAGTTGATGGTGGTGGAAAACGCTGTTTCAGGCGCCGCTCCAGAATCTCCCATTAGTGTTCAATTTGGTTGAGATCTGGTGACTGGCATGCGGTTTACATCGTGTTAGTACTCATCAAACCATTCAGTGTTCAGACACTTCATCCTGCAAGAGACCACTCCCATCAGGATAGAAATGCTTCACCACAGGATGAAGGTGATCACTCAGAATGGCTTTGTATTTATCTGTGTTTATCTTGCCCTCTAAGGGGTTGAGTGGACCTAAACCATGCCAGGAAAATGCACCCCACACCATAACAGAGCCTCCGGAACCCTTCATTTACTCAAGTGTTTCCTTTATTTTTGCAGTTACCTGTAGTTGTCAGTGGATTTCTACAGCGACCACACACACGGTGCTCTGGTTAGCCGGCGGTCCAGCTCTCTCTCTGGTGCCTAGCCCGGAGGGATCGTCGCTTAGCGCTATGCGCTCTGGTGCACCAGATGGTGTCTGTCCTGTAAGGCGTTGGCACAGAAACCTCCTCCCACCTGTCCGGGGCCCGGTGTGTGTCTGGCAGGCAGGATGTACCTGTAGGCGAGGGCGGTACTCATCACTGAGGCTCGGCGAGGTGCGATGGCGTGTTCCGGGCCGTGCGTGCGAAGGCTTCGGCCGCAGTGATCGAGTTATTTCGTGCGGGTGGCTTTGTGGGCCTCCCTGGTCCTCGGGTGAACACTGTGGTTGGATGATCGGTGTAGAGTTGCGTTCAGTGTCGTGTTCATTATTGATGTTTTTGTCGGTTGTGAGTGTCTTAAGGCACACTGTGTGGAAGTTTCTGCGACTCGCACATCAAAAATAGATGGGTCGTATCAATTTATTCATTTGATAGATGGATTGATTTTAGGCACGTTTGAATAGTCTATGCTAGATTCACAATAAACTAAAATATTGTGTGTGTGTGTGTGTCCTTCTCTCCCCCAGCTGAGGAAGTTGAAAGGCTGGCTGCGATGCGTTCAGAGTCTCTCGTACCCGGAACCCACACCCCGCCCATCCGGAGGAGGAGCAAATTCGCCACGCTGGGCCGCCTCTTCAAGCCCTGGAAGTGGAGGAAGAAGAAGAGTGAGAAGTTCAAGCAGACCTCGGCAGGTAAGACTCAAGCCTGCCCTCTAAAGGCCACGACACGTCGCGGGACAAAAGTGATGTCAAAAGGACGGAAATGTGTGGGAGGGTGTCGCGTACCTCCAGAAAACTGAACGGTCGCAGACGCCGTCATAAAAATGTCCCGTAATCTGATTGGTTGGAATGACGAGGTAAACTCCATTGCCGTGGAGATACAGAATACTACTTCATGTTATTGCGAGGGACGGTTTTGAATAATTGTTTGCAGAGCAGGTGAGGAGGTGTTCTCAAATTTATAACTTCTGAAGAAATTATTATAAAGATGCGATGAAGACGGCCAATTCATGGGGGAGATTTCAAGGAATCTCAACAGAGACGAGTTGCAATGCAGATATAAGTGGAAACAGTTGCGAGACAGGTAAAATAACGTTAGCTAAGCAAAACTATCGATATCTAGCTAGCTAGCTAGCTAGCAACCTGGTATCACGGCCAAACAAAGCTCGCTAACGTTAGCCTTTTTTATCAACGTAAATAAATGTCAGTTTGCTCAGCTGGTTACCATAGAGATGGTCGAGGAGAGAGTTGCGGAAAGTATGAACGCTCAAAACCTGGAGAGCTCCCGAGGTGTTGGCCCTGGCTGCTGCGTTTGGCTCCCAGCAGTGTGTCTCTGGTGACCCGGGACCTCTGTCCCCTGCTGACCAGACAGTTTCCCCTCCGTCTGCAGGAGCACAGCTGGGCCACGGTGGGTGATGATGGGGCAGGATGGGGAAGGGCAAGGTTATTGGTTGGTGTTGGGCATCGATTAGCGCAGAGAGCAGAGGTTTGATGACGGCGGCGTGGTTTTAACGAGGGTTGTGAGGTGTGAGTCATACAGAGTTGGTGCTTAGTGCCACTGCATCACCTCATGCACGCACACACACACACACACACACACACACACACACGCACGCACGGACACAGTTTTGTTTTGTTTTTACTGCACGTCTACATTTACATTTACATTTAAGGCATTTAGCAGACACTTTTATCCAGAGCGACTTACACAGATTACATTTCTTTACATACAATCCATTTATACAGCTGGATATTTTACTGAAGCAATTCAGGTTAAGTACCTTTAGCTCGAGGGTACAACAGCAGTGCCCCACCTGGGAATTGAACCTGCAATGTCTGAGTTACAAACCCAGCTCCCTAACCATTACACTACACTGCCTGTGTGCGTGCGTGCGTGCGTGCGTGGGTGCGTGTGTGTGCTGCATTTTTGCTAATCAATAAGCCGCCTCTTTGTGACGCCCAGGCGTGGGCATGTGGGCGTTCACCAGATCCCGTCCTAACCTTCCTCCAGGGACACCTCCTCCTCCTCCTCCTCCTCCTCCCCCTCCTCCTCCTCCTCCTCCTCCTCCTCCTCCCCCTCCTCACCCACCCTGCCGTGGTCAGTGTGTCATGGATACGCTCTGACTCATGTACAGCCGTGTGAGTAATCTGAACCCCTGGCTCATTTGTGCAGGTCTGAGGGCAGTTAGGAGGACTCCTCCAACAAAGAGGAGGTCTGCTCTGATCCATCTCACCCCCTCCCCCCTTCAGGAAGAGCACAGTTCTTAATTACCGTACTATTTAAAAAATAAAAAAATAAATCCATACCTTTTAAACTGATGATTACTCTCGACCCGTTTTCCATTGACATTCCTTAATTATCAATCGAGCCATCAATTAGCTGAATAGTCAATACCAATAGGTATAGCGTCCCAATTTTATTTTTTGTAATAGCATTTTTACATCACAGAATTGTTTACCGTTTTCTCACACCTACAGATTATGTGAACTTGGATTTCAGTTGAATTCAAGGAATATCTACATTTACATTTAACATTTTAGGCATTTAGCAGACGCTCTTATCCAGAGCGACTTACACAGTTTACATTTCTTTACATACAATCCATTTATACAGCTGGATATTTTACTGAAGCAATTCAGGTTAAGTACCTTTAGCTCAAGGGTACAACAGCAGTGCCCCACCTGGGAATTGAACCTGCAACCTCTGAGTTACAAGCCCAGCTCCCTAACCATTACACTACACTGCCTGTCTCTTGTAACGGACCAAGCGGTATTCAAAAGTATATTATATTCATATTTATAGTAGTCTTGACTTAGTAGCAGAGCCTTAAAGTGGTGCTGTGTGTGTGCTGCATTTGCTAATCAATAAGCCGCCTCTTTGTGACGCCCAGGCGTGGGCATGTGGGCATTCACCAGATCCCGTCCTAACCTTCCTCCAGGGACACCTCCCCCTCCCTCCTCTCCCCCTCCTCCTCCTCCTCCCCCTCCTCCTCCTCCCCCTCACCCACCCACCCTGCCGTGGTCAGTGTGTCATGGATACACTCTGACTCATGTACAGCCGTGTGAGTATCTGAACCCCTGGCTCATTTGTGCAGGTCTGAGGGCAGTTAGGAGGACTCCTCCAACAAAGAGGAGGTCTGCTCTGATCCATCTCACCCCCTCCCCCTTCAGGAAGAGCACAGTTCTTAATTACCGTACTATTTAAAAAAAAAAAAAAAAATAAATCCATACCTTTTTAAACTGATGATTACTCTCGACCCGTTTCCATTGACATTCCTTAATTATCAATCGAGCCATCAATTAGCTGAATAGTCAATACCAATAGGTATAGCGTCCCAATTTTATTTTGTAATAGCATTTTTACATCACAGAATTGTTTACCGTTTTCTCACACCTACAGATTATGTGAACTTGGATTTCAGTTGAATTCAAGGAATGTTGACCGTATAAATATCTACATTTACATTTAACATTTTAGGCATTTAGCAGACGCTCTTATCCAGAGCGACTTACAAGATGTGCATTAATACATGGTAGGAACAATCATAGTTTGCGCAAGAGATCAGTGCAGTAATACAGGGATAGACATCATTGCAGGCAGCTGCACATCATACCTGTAACACTGGGAAGGAAAAGGTTAGTACATTTAGTTTTTGTTGTTGTTATTATTATTAATATATATATTTTTTTATTATTAAATGAGAAGGCAGGGATACATATACAAGAAGTGTTGAGCAAGTAGGCAGTGGTGATGACAATTGGCTAGATGTACAGAATTCAGTGGTAGTGGAGTCTGAAAAGGTGAGTTTTGAGTCTCTTGTTGAAGATCGCAAGTGATTCCGCGGTCCTGACCGATTGCGGAAGGTCGTTTCATCACCGAGGGGTCAGGACAGAGAAGAGGCGAGACCGCGAGAAGCGACAGCCGGGCACCCGGAGGGATGGGACAGTCAGTTTGCCAGAGGAGGCGGAGCGGAAGGGTCTGTCTGGGGTGTAGGGAGTGATGAGTGTCTGGAGGTAAGGGGGAGCAGTTCCTCTAGCCGCCTGAAAGGCAAGCGCCAGATGAAATATCTGTCACTCGTCTGCACAGATCGGGCAGTTTAAACGCTGACTGTCATTTTTCGCCGAACTGCATTTCTTAAAGGCAGCACACTGCACTGTTAACGGAGGTTAATTTAAGTTCAAGGTAAAGCTTGTTCTCTATAAAGATTCCATCGATTTTTCCTCAATTAAACCCCTTATTGTCATTTACTTTCTCTAACGTCACATGAAGAACGAGAACGTTACACCGTGAGACACAATGAAGAGAACCCTTGATCATTAAGCGAAATAAATGGAAATGCCTCGAGACCAATGGCTGCTTTAAAGGTGCCATTTCAGACTCCTCTATTGCCAGCTCACCAGCTGCCACTGATTAATATGGCTTTTTAATATTTTATTATGGACCAAGCCGTTGGTAGTTGGGGGGGGATGTGATGATGGGCCATGGATTGCCGCTGGTTCTTTTGTAGACTTTCTCTCTTATTCTTTTTTCTGTGTTTTCTAACTTTTTTTCAAGAAAAGTCATGCTGTGTGCATCATTGCTTCAGCACGGCGTAGACCTAAATATAGAGCTGGACCAGGTGCTGCGTTTGAGTCTATATGGTGACTAGGCGTAGTGTCAGGAGAGGTGAAGCTTTATGGAACCTAAAATGGCTGGAGATGTTATGTGCTTCCTGGTGTGAATCCTTATGGTTTTGTTTTCTTTGTTTTTTTCTTGTGCTGTTTTCTCCCTGTTTTCCTCCCCATTCTCCTTTTCACGTCAATTATCCCACTCCCTCATATGTCTTAACGCTGTAACCGCTAGACCACCCGGGATGCCCTGGAATGTGTTGATCATTTACCGCTGGTTCCACAGAAAATGCACAAGTAAAGGAGGTCTAGCATTTTATTTTTTTTGCTGCTCTTTTCTGCAATCAGCAAAAGTATGCCAGGAATGTCCCTTGATTTTATATTGACTTTGATTTTTAACTTAAATCCTTAAGTGATTTGAAAGACATGCTAACTGCCAGCTTTCAGATTCCACACTGGGGTAGGTGACATTAGGCCAGTCTTAATAAAACAGGCTTTTGAGCGGGGATGTAAGCTGGCATGAAAAAGGGAGGGAGAGTATTTTAATTTCCCTTGCTAAGAATTGTACTCCAAGAAGATTGTTCCTGAGGGCTGATGAGAGAGACTATCGCATGGCTTTGAGCCGGAGGATACTGCCTGCCTGCCTGCCTGGGTTTGGATCTCCGCCGTCTCTCCTGGGGCGTGTGGCACGTCTGTAATTAACACAACTGGCCTCTTTGTTCGTGACCTTGCCTTTGATGTTCAAACGGTCCCGCGCCCCGCCTTGAGTTACTCAGCGTCGCCACTGCTAATTTAGCCTTCTTTTCTTTTCGTAGAACAAAGTGTTTTTTGTGAAACGGATTTTTGTGTGACAAGGAGCTACACTGAGTTTAATGTTATCCTGGTTCTGTTGCGAGTCTTGATGTCAGATTGCCTCAAAAGGGACATTTTTAGGTGCTCATCATCGTGCGCAGCCCTAAAGGTTGCGGGTTCGAGACAGGGCTGTGTCGGGGTCTGAATGATGACGTTGGCTCCCCTGTAGTAACGTGCGGTCTGTTGTTTCGGCTCACAGGGAAGAGTGTTGGAGGAGTGCATGCCTTCAGTAGCACTCCGAGTACGTTAGAGACACAGCTGACGATTCCAAATGACGGAAAGGGGAATTATTAGATGACACGCCTCAAAAAGGTGATTGGCTGTGCTGCCCCTGTAGCCGTGTTTGCCTTGCAGCACAGGGACGCTAACAGTGCACATACTCTCGTCCCCAAACGTGGTCTGTGGCTTTAAGAGTGGCACCAGCGAGAGCGCTTATTGATGGGATTTTAACATAATCCGTGTGGGAGGTGTCCTCTCTAGTGGCTGCATTGCAATTGCTGGAAGTGCTAGAGCTACAAATGTGTGTGTGTGTGTGTGTGTGTGTGTGTGTGTGTGTGTGTGTGTGTGTATGTGTGTGTATGTGTGTGTGTGTGTGTGTATATGTGTGTGTGTGTGTGTGTGTGTGTATGTGTGTGTGTGTGTGTGTATGTGTGTATGGTGTATATGTGTGTGTGTGTGGTGTATATGTATGTATGTGTGTGTGTGTGTGTGTGTGTGTGTGTGTGTGTGTGTGTGTGTGTGTGTGTGTGTGTGTGTGTGTGTGTGTGTGTGTGTGTGTGTGTGTGTGTCGTGTGTGTCGTGTGTGTGTGTGTGTGTGTGTGTGTGTGTGTGTGTGTGTGTGTGTGTGTGTGTGTGTGTGTGTGTGTGTGTGTGTGTGTGTGTGTGTGTGTGTGTGTGTGTGTATGTGTATGTGTATGTGTATGTGTGTGTGTGTGTGTGGTGTGTGGTGTGTATGTATGTGTGTGGGTGCGGGTGCGTGTATGGTGTGGTGTGGTGTATATGCATGTGTGTTGTGGTGTATATGTGCGCGTGCGTGTGGGTGTGGGTGGTGTGTGTGTATGTATGTGTGTATGGTGTGTTTTTCCTGCCTGGTGAATATAGGATGTTGTTGGTGAGTAAGGGGATACTGAAGTTGCGGAGCGAGTGAATGGTGACGTTCTCTTTCCTCCCGCCCGCGCAGCTCTCTTACAGATGAGCTGTTTCTCTCGTGTGCATCACCTGCCTTTAAAAAGCACCGCGTTTAAGAGAGAGGAGAAGGTGTCTAATCAGACCTGTTTGCACATCGACGCTGGTGCATGTGCTGAGTAAACGCCCGGCACCGTGTCATTATTGAGTTTTAACTGAAGCCTGTAGACACAGTCACCTCGAGATGGCTCCGGGCCGACGCCCACCTCGGGGGTGTGGGCGTGGGGGGGCCTGCAGCCCTGGGTGCTGTCGTTACCGTGGCCCCCTCGACGGTAGCTCAGGGACTCACACGGTCGCAGTGTTGCCATGGAGGCAGTGCAGCTGTGGCAGCAGTGGAACAGATTAATGTTCCTCTTCCTCCGCCCTGCCTCCCCCTCCCTCCCTCTCTCCTCCTCCCGCTGCGGTGGAGGAACTGTCACCAGGAATCCATAACCTCGCCCGCTCCCGCTCTCGCTCTCCCGGCTACAGCGTGTGGAGAAGGCAGGAGGCGGGCAGCGTTGGCCTGGATGCTGTGTGAGGTGAGGTTGCTGCTGCACAGGGCCTCTGGCTGGTCGGAGTGCTTCGGCTTCTAGGCTCTGGTGTTCTTCATCCAGTGCATTTTGTGAATTCAGTATTCCACGTTGGGGGTTTATGGATGCCCATAATGTTCAGTTTGTGTGTTCGCCAAATTGGTGGTTATTATTATTATTATTTTTTTTCAATAATTTGTTTCAGATTTTCTCCCATTTTTCTCCCAATTTAGTAGCCAATTACACCCGCTATTTTTCATGTCAATCCCCCCTGTATTTCATGTCAATCCTCCACCCTGTGACCAGCAGTGACAAAGGTGAAGTATTGTCTCCTCCGAGACGGCACTAGCTAAGCCTGTCGACCGTAACTCCGGTACTCCAGAGCCACTCCTGATTTTGCTGTGTAGTTTGAACACGTGCTTTAACTGACAATTGACTCTCGTTTTATTTGTAATTTGGAAGATCATGGCTCCTACGGAAATGGACATATTAGTGCAGCGGTATCAACAGCCCCATGTTGATGGATTGACCAGGCCTATAGTCTGTAGCACATCATGAAATGATGGATTTTGTTCGGTGTGACCCTCCTTTCTGACCTAAGGCCATTGTTGCGTTGCACAACTTTCTGATCAGATCGCTTTTAAAAATAACCTCCGTACAGTGCACACTGCTTCTTGCAAAATGTCACAGAAAAATAACGAACATTCTGGTTCAGTGACCTTTATCAGTGTGTGCCAATATGAAAACTCTTGTCTTGAATTAACCCAAGAAAGAAACCGATGATCTCATTCAATAATCCATCATTTTTGATTAGTGTTGCTCATCTTCAGGACGGATGTATTCCCTTATCAATCCTATATTGTTCAGTTTGAACTAAATGATTCATTAAATGCGGTGTTGTCATGATTTGTGGCTTTTCTCTGCCCATCCACTCATGACTCACGACTTGATCAGCAGACAGTTCGCGGACAGTGCTAAATGTGTCATATTGTAAAAATATGTTCCTGCCCCTACACACAAACAAATTAATCTTGGTAATGCATAAACCTAATGTGTAAACTAGCTGCCGGTTGGCGTGGAGATCACCGAGATCACGATGATCAGCCTGAACTCGAATCGCATAACCACGCCCCTCGAGCAGTGTTATGTCACAGGCCTCTTGTTGTCCTTCTTCCATTTTTGACAAACTTAATCAAATAGAGTTCTCATTAAAGCCTTATTTATTCGGCTTAACTGGGGCAACACGCTTGTGTCACACTCTCTCCAGTATGTGCGGCTGACTGGTTTACTGAGGCGATTCAGGACAAGGGCTTTGCTGAAGGGTAGACTGGTAATGGCCATTCCATCTCATATTTGGGTCATTAGCGTGTCATCCAGGTACTGTTATTTAGACCGGAACAGGCTGATCATCTGTTTTATGATTTTTGTCTCTGCGTGTGAAATGATGAAGTGAAGGTGACATATTTGCTCTAAAAAGGCACAGATGCTGAAAGTGCATTGGTTCCAATGGGGAGAGTTCACGTTGAAGTGGCCATGTTGGTGTGTTGTGTGCCGGTTTCAAAAGGAGCCTCGTGAAGAGGCACTCTCTTTTCCCCGGACGGACGGACAGGTGGAGGGACGAGGTGTGCTGTAATGGAACGCCAGCACTTTGCCCTAAATTGTTTATGTTGCGTGCCATCTCTCCTGGCCTTCCTCTGCTGCGCGGTGATCCACGCATGGCTCCGTGAAGCTGGCTCTGGCTCTTTGCCCCTCGTGAAGCGCGTCGTTTTTAAGGACAAACGCAGATTTAACTCCTCAAAGTTGAGCTACTCTTGTTTCTTTTTGGAACGGTGCACCCGGTATCCAGAAATTAAGCCTGCTAAGTACGCTTTGTTGTGAGAGATAACCTAATTATTATTTTTGTAAGTAAAAACCACAAACCCAAAACCCTATTCCACAGCTGAGTACCGTTGTGAAAAGTCCTGTGAGGTCCATTCTTTAGCCTGGTACTCTACATTTACATTTACATAAGATCCCCCCATTAGTACAAGGTGAGAACCTGTTTGCTACAAGATTCAGTGCAAAAGACGCATTGCAGTGTATCATAGTATAAGTGTTTTTGTTTTTTTTTTTTTTTTAGAACAAGTAAACAGTGGGGAACTGGACTTGTAACTGAAAGGTTGCTGGTTCAATTCCGTCCTGTTTGGTGGAGCACAGTGTAGTGTAATGGTTAAGGGGAACTGGACTTGTAACGTTTGTTCAATTCCCAGGTTGAGCAAGGTACTTAATCTGAATTGCTTCAGTAAAATATCCAGCTGTATAAATGGATTGTATGTAAATAAATGTAAACTGTGTAAGTCGCTCTGGATAAGAGCATCTGCTAAATGCCTAAAGTGTAATGTAAATGTAAAAATGTAAATGGAGATCGTGCTGAATGATTAAACGCTGAGATTTAATACCCCCTGTCATCTTTGCTTGCATCATAACGCAGAATATCCCCATGAAGGAGGAAGGTAGTAAAACGTTTCCCTCCCCGCACAGCACTGTTGTTCTTATCCGAGTGAAATCAAGCCACACTTCCGTGGCTTTTGGCTAGCTGACTAGTTCTCCTCAACTTATTTATTCAATTTCATTGAAAAATTATTATTATTTTTTATTTTTTAAAGAATTTGTTTCAGATTTTATCCCATTTTCTCCCGAATTAAACCCCGGTCGCAGTGGCCAGTGTCGAGCGTTGTAACCGCTAGACCACCCAGGAGGCCCCCCCTACTCTTTGATTAGTGTTCTGGGGCTCCATCTGCAGGTCTCGTCATGTTAGAAGAGCACATCCACAGCTGGACCACACAGTCCTGTCCTGGGCTCTTTCTGGTTGCAGCAGGTTACTGCGAGTGGCCATATCAACTAACTGTGTGTAGTGAGGGAGGGGTCCCCCTGTTTCAGCTCTGCGGGGGAAAGTGTGCGGGTTCGATGTAGAAATGTCATTTTTTGAGGAAGCAATGACATGACTTTTAACACCTTTTTAAACCTGAACAAAACAAATGTGCAAAGTAACGATCACACAAACACATTTGCTCTTTAATACATTTAGCAAAAAAGCATCAGCACCTAACCTCGTGATATAATCTCTTATCATAAAGACGACCGGCCGATCGGCGCGTCTCGTGGGCACTTCTGTTGCGTATTTGGGGAACAGCGTGCCCCTTAAAGTCGCCCACACACCGGTCCTTTTGGAGGCGATTGTTTTTTATATATCGTGGTTATGTAACCGCAGGCGCCGTTTATGCCATAAATCAGTCAGAGCCGTATTAAATCGAGAGCCATTACGTCCCGGGCTCGGCGAGGAAGCCTTTGAGCAGCACAATGGTTCTTGTTTACTGGGAGGATTATGGGAGCCTCCTGCCTGAGTACACTCTGTACTGCCCTGAACTCGCCCCCCCCTGGATCACAGGCTGTTTTCGCCAGCGCACTCTCCCCTGCAAACCAGAACAAAAGATCTGCCCTGCGATTGGCCGCGCTGCCGGCCCCCTCTCTCTCTCTCTCTCTCTCTCTCTCTCTCTCTCTCTCTCTCTCTCTCTCTCTCTCTCTCTCTCTCTCTCTCTCTCTCTCTCTCTCCTCTCTCTCTCTCTCTCTCTCTCTCTCTCTCTCTCTCTCTCTCTCTCTCTCTCTCTCTCTCTCTCTCTCTCTCTCTCTCTCTCTCTCTCTCCTCTCTCTCCTCTCTATCTCTCTCTCTCTCTCTCTCTCTCTGTACTCCAGCCCGGCCGGCTCTCACACGCTTTACGCATGTTTACGGAAAAAGTTTTTTTTTTGTCACACTAGACTCTGGCCTCGGGATTAAGATTTGAGACGATCGGGCGGTGAGATTTCCGAAACGGGACATCGATGAGCTTGTGCGTTGTGGAGCGTCCTTTCCCTTCGTACGTGAATTCTGTACATCGAGCCAATTGTCATCACCACTGCCTACATGTTTATTACTGCTTTTTGTAAATGTATACGTTTTTAAATCTTCCTCTGAAAAAATAAATAAATAAGAATCTAACCTTATCCTTCCCGGTGTGACAGGTATGGTATGCAGCTGCCTGCAATGATGTCTATCGCTGTATTACTGCACTGATCTCTTGCGTGAACAGTGATTGTTCCTACCATGTATTAATGCACATCATGTAAGTCGCTCTGGATAAGAGCGTCTGCTAAATGCTTAAAATAGAAAATGTTCGTACAAAAATCGAACCACGAGCTCTTGACTAAGAGACGGGAGACGGCCCCGCCCGGCCTCGCCGCTGCGTAGGGTGGGACGCGGCGCCCGATTGTTTGACCGCCGACGCCTCATTTCCGGCTCTTTTAATTGGCTCTATTATCTTGGGGGCGGGGTCTAAAATTAGCCCTGGAACATTTTTGCATTGGATCAGCAGCCGCTCCCAGCGCGGGGTAAAAATAAAGTTGCGCAGAGATAGCGGCCCACACGACACTGAGGTAGTGCATTATTATTATTGCTCTGAAATAACCCCCTCCCTCTGGTGTTTGGTTAATTGTATGAATCGCAGCCTCAGTGGGGGCTCGGTCGAGTGGGCGGAGACAGAAGAATGCACACAGAGAAGCTGTACGCTCCACCTGAATACGGTGATTCAGCTTCCTCTCACTGTGCCTGTGTGCAAGTCACAATTCACATCAAGGCTTTTGGCAAGCTGGCTGATGCTGTTTCGACCTTGTGTCTGTGTGTGAGTGTGAGTGTGGGTGTATAGTGTGTGTCTGGTGTGTTTGCGCATGTGTGTGTGTGTATACGGTGTGTGTATGTGAGGGGGTGGGGGTGTATAGTGTGTGTGGGGGGGTGTATATTGTGTGTGGGGGGGGTGTATATTGTGTGTGTGTGTGTGTGTGGGGGGGTGTATGTGTGTGTAGTGTGTGTGTGTGTGTGTGTGAATAGTGTGTGTATAGTGTGTGTATAGTGTGTCGGCAGGTGTGTGTGTGTGTGTATAGTGTGTGTATAGTGTGTCTGCAGGGTGTGGGTGTGTGTGTATAGTGTGTCGGCAGGGTGTGTGTGTGTGTGTGTGTGTGTGTGTGTGTGTGCTGGATGATCTGTGGCTCTGGTTCCTGTGTTGAGCGGCCCTGCCCCCGTACAGATGTACCTGCCCGCAGGACGCCAGCCTCCTCTCCCCCTCTCAAGCTGTTTCTCCAGCTGCCACAGCTCTCAGATCCCCACGCAAACTCACTCTTCCTCACTACCCACAATCCCCTGCGTCTGGCACGCACATCGGTGGGGGTAATGGGGCCTGGCTCAGGGCATCTGCACAGAGTCACTGACCTTTCATATTCAGTGTGGGTCAGCATAGGTGTGCGGAGGGAAAGTACCCAGAGGCTTTCAAGACCAGTGCTTCGAGGCCCTGAAACACAGCTGAGGAGTTTTGATCTCCGTGGCGTGGGACTCTTGTGTTGCATGCCACTTGCAGTCCAGTCCTGGTTATTTAGGGATTAGGGATGAAGACGGATTTATTAAAACATTATTTAAACATTTTCCCGTGAGGTTACTAATCGATCGCTTTGGTTGAATGCTTGTTGATGGAAAATTGAGTCTAAATTGTCGTCTCTCTCTCTCTTCAGTATTCATGAAGAGGAGGCTAAGAACCCTTGATAAATTAGATAATTCCGCAGCGTTATTAGTTTTCCTGCCTGCAAGTCGTTGAGTGATTGCACATCTCTTTCCAGTGAGTCACCGCGCAGAAATGAGTGGTTTCACGTGCCACTTTGGGCAGCCATATGATTATTTGAATGTTCAGTCTCGTGTGACATAGAATATTCAAGACATGGTTTTATTTTGAAAGGCACCTTGCCATTAAGAGTCTAAGAGTTGGTTACTGGAGGAGGACCTCTCCTAGGCCAATGACATGCTTGGGTATGTTCTTTCAGCTGTAGGGGTGGTAGTTATGTGGCCAGTTTGAGACAGACATTTTTCAAGAGGAGATTTGACCAGGAATTGGATCAAAATGTGGCATTTTTTTATTTTTATTTTTTACATTTGTAGTTTATAATTTTCAAGACGGAACCCGAACCACAGGCCCTTCCTGCTCCTCGACGAACTCGTGCCGGCGCATCCTCCCCCCTCTCTCTGGGGCGGACAGCCAAATGTCGCCCCCGATCGGGGCGCTAACGGTCAGGGCTGGTCTGACAGAGACGGGTTTTCGACCTGCGTCCCGGATAGGCAGCCGCACTCGAATCAGACCAGCCGACAAATTCGGCATTTTAACACCTTTACACTTTGACAAGTGCCATATGATTAGAATCTGTAAGTCTTGTCATGTTAGAAGAACACATCCATCCAACAGGCTGTGACACATTTGTTTGTGTGTTGGGCGTTCCTCTCTGGTCACCGTTCATGCAGGTCCTTTGGGAAATCACAGCTGCGTATTTCCGGGATGGGGCTGGTCTAGTCTGTGTCTCTGAAAGGTGCCAGCCTCGCTAGAGACTGGCACACTACGCTCCCAGTATGCTCCCAGCAATGTTCGCGGTAATAAGATCCTTTCAGCGATGCGATTTTTACCAAAATAATTGAAACCATTTAAAGCAATTATCCGGTGAATTGAGAACATGAATGGGAGAAGAGTGCTGACTCGTGCTGAAAGTGTTGACTCATCGTAACCGTGTTCCCCCCCCCCTTCCTCCCGTAGCTCTGGAGCGGAAGATATCAATGAGGCAGAGCCGGGAGGAGCTGATCAAAAGAGGCGTGCTGAAAGAGATCTTCGAGAAAGGTAAGAGATGAGGATTTGCTTGTCCGGGAACTGGCTCCCAGCTTCCGGAACATCTGGGGGTGTGATTCTGCTGATCACGTGGTGTGAAAGTGCGAAAGCGTAAATCCAGACCTCTGAAAAGCCTCCTCAGTCTCCTGGGTTTTCACCCACCCACGGTCTGGTTTCTCTGACAACCAGGTGCTGAACAACTTCCACTTCTGTGCTGATCTACTAAACTCCCCTCATTATGAGAATTACATTTGATTTACCATGCACAGGCTACATTCGATACATCAAGCAGCGTCCAATCTATGTCTTTGGCTACATTTACAACGGGGTGTGTGTGTGTGTGTGTGTGTGTGTGTGTGTGTGTGTGTGTGTGTGTGTGTGTGTGTGTGTGTGTGTGTGTGTGTGTGTGTGTGTGTGTGTGTGTGTGTGTGTGTGTGTGTGTGTGTGTGTGTGTGTGTGTGTGTGTGTGTGTGTGTGTGTGTGTGTGTGTGTGTGTGTCTGTGTGTCAGTCTCAGTGGTATAGCGCAGTGGTCCTCAATCCATTCCTACGAGGCACACTGTGCTGCATGTTTTCATTCCAACCACCACTTAAACATGCTCAAGTGATCATTAACAGACGACCGATGCAGATGATAGGTTGGGAGCGGAGGTTGGAATGAAAACATGCAGGACAGTGTGCCCTGTAGGAATGGATTGAGAGACGCTGGTGTAGTGTGTTATTTTATATCGTAATCACCCCCTGGTCTTTAGGCGACATTCCATTCAGAAGGCACGAGGCAATTTCCTTTTTCATTCATGCCTGGAGAACCAGCAGCATTTCAGCTCCTCTTATTGGACATGGATTGAATGGACATTTTGTGGCATATTTCAAATTGTTTATCAGGAGAGGTGTGTGGGAGGGTGGCGATGGTGGAGGTGGATTATGTCCTCCAGTTTGAAAGCAAGTGGACAGAGATTTAGAGGGGAGAGTGCCATTAGCTTCAGTGGCTGATGATGTCATGGGCTTTTGAGGGTAACGTAGAGATATTTTTATTTGCAAAGAGCTGGCGGTTCCTCCTGCACTTCCTGCTTCATTTTCTTGAAAGGTCTTTCAAGATTGAGTCCCTCACTCGTCATCGCCCAGCTCAATATGTGTATGGCTGGTCCCAGGAGAGTGGGCTGCTGGATCTTCCAGCCTCACCAAAGAAGATGGACATTTACATGGAAAGGACTTGGATGGAAGAACAGCTGCATGGAGAAGGCAGGGTGCCACGAAGAACATTTAATGGGGATTTACGTTTTATGATCCAGCATGAATTTGATCCTTCAGTTTGTTGAGGAAATCGGGCTGCCACATGTCCAGGTCGGTCTGCCTGAATTCGAGACAGCCTCATGCTTAATGATTAATCAGTGTTACCTTGATTGCTGATTGGTCGGGTGGATTGATCGACTCCTAAGCTCTGTTAAGCTCAAATGTTTTTACTGAAACACTTCTCCAGTTCTCTCTCTGTGCCCCTGTGATACGAGTGGTACGGAATTTAGTACGGAATTTAGTGTCACCATATCAGCCAGTCAGTTAGTTTCTTAATCAGTTATAATACATGCCATTTAGCAGACGCTTTTATCCAAAAGCGACTTACAGTAGTGAATACATACATTTTTCATTATATGTGGTCCCAGTGGGAATTGAACCCACAACCTAAGTGTTGCCAACGCCACACTCTACCTACTGAGCCACAGAGAACCACCAGTTATCAATATCATTGAATTTGTAAGTCGCTTTTTATTAGCTCTCAGAAAAGCTTTGCAGAGGACGGAACCCCACCAGAGCCAGCACTGACATGCCGCACCCAGCTGGGTGATGCACGACCGAGAACATGTGCCAGAACGCTGCAACATCACTCGAGGTGGAGGTGAAAGGCAAGGGTTTATTCAGCCAATTAAAATGGATGATGAGCAATGTTTCCTCAGAGAAAATTATTGAATAATGAACAGCACAGAATCTCACTGTGTGATTGATTGAATGAATGGAGTCACATGATCAGCTGATGACGTGAGTGACAGCAGACACAACTGGACACCTTTTGTACAGTTGAAATTTACTCCATTAAGGAATGGGGGTTTATTTGTAGATTTTTTGCATTTTTATTTGAAACACCAAATACAGACCTGCTGAAACTTCCAAAGGATTTCAAATGCTATCCTGGCATTCCCTGTGTCTTCACAATAGGTCAGGCATGTCTGAAAAGGGGCGGAGCAAGACTTGTGGGGCTCCGTTTATTGGTCTAAAAATCTTGCCACCATCTTGTTACCCTGTGGTTTGAGAAGCTTCGGCGACGCCTTCTTCTCCTCCGGAGCTTCTCTGACCCCCAGGGGGCGACGGCGAGCCCAGCTGGGCAGGGCAGGGCTGGGCGGGGGCAGACACTGGTGAAGGCGGCACTGGTTTTGTGACATCTCCTCTTTCTGTGTTACATCAGACGGGACGGTCCCGGTAACAAAAGAAGATGGGAAGTCAGAAAACGGGCGGTCGCCGGTGTCCGTTTCCAGCGCGTTAGGGTGTGACGCAGCGGACCGTCCCGGGTGTCAGGCCCCCCTTCCCCCGCCGGGGCCCGCACTCATGGACGGGACGGGGAAAGGGACAGGTAAGTCCGGCCCTCGCTCGGGACGTCCCACCTCAGGATGGGCCACTCTTCCAAACCCCCCCCTCCACCACATGAGTCTGAGGAGGAGGAGGTGTTCAGTACCCACTGATGAAGATGGGGACTAAATTGCTCAAAGGCTTGATGTTGTCTGTTTGTGTGTTTGGGCATTGCTGTGTAGTTGTTTGGCTGTTTTTCTGAAATGCATATTTACTTTATTTTTTCTTCTTCGTATGTCCTGTCTTATTTCGCGATTTGACTTTTACGAGTAGAGAATGTAAGTCTCTGGGCCTCCCGGGTGGTCTAGCGGTTATAACGTTCGACGCTGGCCACTGCGACCGCGGTTCAATTCCACTGGCCGCGCCAGAGTCGGCTCTGGCCAGGAGTGCCACCAGGGGGCGGCGATTTGCTGTGTGCCCCAGGGAGGAGGGAGGGAAGCCGACATGGAAGTTCGGGAAGGTCCAACTGCCGGGTCCAGAAGGAGACCAGCTATATATGGTCCCGCATCTTTTAATTCCGCTGCTGTGCGATGGTCCTCGGCGTCCATGGTTACGGGCATCTCCACCCCGGTTGCTAGTAGGTTGCTAACGGCGTCCATGCATCTCCTGAAACGGGGTTGCCAGGCAACGGCGCGTGTCTCTCCTCCAGCGCAGCTCCCATGATCTCCGCAGTAGAGCCGTGACATCATCTCCACCTGTAGGGGAGACCCAAACACACGCACGGCGGCCCAAAGCCAAACCAAACACACACGGCAGCCCAAAGCCAAACCAAACACACGGCAGTACAGCGTAACCGAGCTGAAGCAGCAGAGTGTGTCACGTCGTGGGGATGACACGGTCCTCAGTGAAAGGTCCGTTTCGTGCCAGTCCAATGGTGGGCTGGGTCAGATGCCCTCCGCATTCAGGAAGGTTTGGAGCATAATATACGCCATTTAGCAGACACTTTTATCCAAAGCGACTTACAGTAGTGAATGTATACATTTTCAGTATATGTGGCCCCAGTGGGGATTGAACCCACAACCTAAGCGTTGCCAACGCCGTGCTCTACCAACTGAGCCTCATCGCTAGGCGCACACATTTACACAACACGATGGCCTTGCGCTGAAATGTTTTCAGAACGGTTTGGCTGTATTTTATGAGCTGGGTAATACAAGGGAAATGGAATGGCCCAGAAATCGATGTAATCATGAGCAGCTGGGCGGCTTTCTGTACGAAATCTATTTACTGTGAACCAGGGGAGATTCTAGGATTTGACCTTTTGGGGGCCTCAGCCCCCAATGAGAACGTGAGATGTACACATGCAAAGCACAAGCATTTTAAGATGAATTTACATTCCCTCCAAAACAAAAACACCACAATGGTGGTCACTCTCAAAATGTAAATACCACTCTCTCTATCTGTGGTATTTAAAAAAAGATATATTAAGTAAAAATGTTTTTTTAGAAAAGAATGAGTAAACCATTTCAGGGGGGCTGAGATGAAAGACAGGGGGGGGCTAAAGCCCCCATAAATAGGGTCTAAAATAGCCACTGCTGTGAATCACAGTGCCCCAACTGCCACTCTTGTTGTTTTGGTAGCTTTTGAAGGTCATTTTATATAATTAGTAGAAATATACTAACACTTCTTAACAGCTTGACTGGATTAACTAAATTCATAGTTGGGTTTCCTCTGAGTAGGGATAACGCGGGAGGCAGTGGCACACCACATCGTACTTTAAGTTTTAGGTGTTTGTGCTTCGCTTTATCACTCTTAATTGCTTTCTGCTGGAACGTAGCAGATGTGCGCAGATTTGTCATACCGCTAGTAATTAGCGACTTGATTCAGCTGATTATATTCTTGATTGATATTTATGTTTGCCTAGCAGGGGTTTGATCTGGGGTGACTTGCACAGCGTTTATTTAGTATGTTATGCAGGTAAAAATTATATGCCGTTTAGCAGACGCTTCACTGCACAGTAGTGAATGCATACATTTTTCAGTACATGTGGTCCCAATGGGAATCGAACCCACAACCTAAGCGTTGTCAGTGCCACGCTCTACCTGCTGAGCCACACAGAACCACGCTCTACCTACTGAGCCACACAGAACCACGCTCTACCTACTGAGCCACACAGAACCACGCTCTACCTACAGAGACACACAGAACCATGCTCTACCTACTGAGCTACACAGAACCACGCTCTACCTACTGAGCCACACAGAACCACGCTCTACCTACTGAGCCACACAGAACCACGCTCTACCTACTGAGCCACACAGAACCCTGCTCTACCTACTGAGACACACAGAACCACGCTCTACCTACTGAGACACAGAACCACGCTCTACCTACTGAGCCACACAGAACCACGCTCTACCTACTGAGACACACAGAACCATGCTCTACCTAGTGAGCCACACAGAACCACACAGCTGGGTAGTGAAGGTTGAAGTGCAGGTACAGCCGCAGTTGAGGCTCGAACCTGTAACCAACTCCCTTGTCCTGGACAGCACTGCTGCGAGGTCATGCTTGGATGCTTGTGGTTTGCTCAGATTTAGCTTTTTGGTTTTAAAGTATGGGGTTTGTCAGGGGCTGCAGCACAATGTTTACTGACAGATCAAGCAGAGCTCATGTTCAGTATACTCTCTCATTTCATGGCTCTATACTCTGTTGTTCACACTATAAATTACGGAAAGTGATAAAAATGAAACGCGCGAATGGAACAGGTCAGAAAAAACAACCGGGCGTGTGGTCATCTAAGGCAACGACGCAGAGACAACGCAGTCAGTCCAGATGGATTGCAGATCGACTTGAACACGAACAGAAAGCCACAGACGCAACTGCGCCTGTCCACTTAACCTAATTCGCAGTGCAACGGAATTGAATAAGGCACAAGTTCAAGCACTGTGGGGAATATTGATTTCTGGCCTGGCCAATATTTATAGGAAAGACTGTCAGCCGTTGTTAACTGACACTGTTGTAAATGTTAATGTGATCGATTTCTTTAAAGTGATACCGTATTCATCCGCAATCTGGAAACCGTATCATTTCCATGTATGGACAGGAGTACAGCCTGCCGTATAGACAGGACATTTGTCATGTTTGTTTAATTGTTTCATATCTATTTGCCTGTTTATCCAGAGGGCTTTACAGGGCTAGTGTGGAGTCACTCATGAATACATTAAACACAGATTGAGCATGGACAGGGGCGGCACGCTGGTGCAGGGGATAGCACTGTCGCCGCACAGCAAGAAGGGCCCGGGTTCGAATCTTTCTGTGTGGAGTTTGCATGTTCTCCCCGTGCCCGCCTGGGTTTCCTCCGGGTACTCCGGTTTCCTCCCACAGTCCAAAGACATGTGCGTTAGGCTAATTGGAGAGTCTAAATTGCCCTGTAGGTATGAGTGTGTGAGTGAATGGTGTATGTGCCCTGCGATGGATTGGCGACCTGTCCAGGGTGTATTCCTGCCTCTCGCCCAATGCATGCTGGGATAGACTCCAGCCCCCCGATATGAGCTCACTGCGTACACAGGAGTGGTTCTGGGGTGCCGGAGTTACGGTCGACAGCTTGGCGGAGAAGATACTTCGCCTTTGTCACTGCTGGTCTCAGGGCTACGGCAGCGAACTATGAGGGAGGGATTGACCTGAAAAGAGCGGGAGAAAATTGGGAGAAAAACTGGATAAAATCAGAAAACAAAATAAAAAAAGATTGATCTGAATCGCAGTGTGAGTGCGCTGCTGGAGAGGGGGAAAGTGAGCACTGGCAACATGGCGGTAAATCTGGCGCTGTGCTCCTCTCAAGTGGCTCTGTTGCTGGATGGTTCCGGTCATAAACGGCTTTGGGGGGCCACACAGAGATTTCTCATCCATCACAGACGGGTTGAGCTGATGCCTTTTCCACGGGGCTCATGGGCTGAGGGACCACAGAGGGAGCGGAGCGGCTTTCCGCGAGTCCTCCACAGCTCTGTGTGTGTTTCGTACGTAGGCCTACGCTCTGTGCGCTTGAGAAGGTTGAGAGTTAGAAGCGGTTTGCGCTGGTTGGGGATCCATGTTTGTTTGACTCCCTGGATCCTTTCCCTCCTAATATCAAATATAAAAAAACCTGCCTTTTTTCCCCAAGAGGCACTCCCTCACAAAATGGACGGTGGTGAATGCGGGGGCGATGTTCATCTGTCTCGTCCGTCTCAGTGAAGCCTGGTCCTTAAGTTGGATACTAAGAGGTCTTCTATCTTTGAGATTTTGTTTCTGATTTTATCCCATTTTCTCCCAGTTTAGGAGCCAATTACACCCTCTCTTTTTCATGTCAATCCCCCCCTGTACTGTGAGTTCGCTGCTGTAGCCCTGTGACCAGTAGTGACAAAGTATCATCTCCTCCGAGACGGCACTCGCCAGGCTGTCAACCGTAACTCCGGCATCCCAGAGCTGCTCCTGTACGCAGTGAGCTCGTATCGGCTTCCCTCCCCCCTCCTTGGGGCGGACAGCCAATCACCGCCCCCTAGTAGCACTCCCGGCCACAGCCGACTCTGGCGTGGTCGGTGGAATGGAACCCCGGTCACAGTGGCCAGCGTCGAACGTCGTAACCGCTAGACCACCCGGGAGGCCTCTAAGAGGTCTTCTGTGCATTGTTTCGAGCACATATCTCTTCTCAAGGGCCCAATGCGTTGTGTAGGTTTACCCCACATGACCGGATGCTTTGTGTGTGCGAGCAGCGGGCTACAAGATGGGCAGCCAGTGAAAGGTTACCGTGCGCACATTGTGCAAACGCGACGCGTGCTCCCACGTGCGCTGAGCTTGTTCGCCGTGCCCCGTTTCTGAAGTGAGGTCGAGGATAACCAGCTTATTAAAATCTTGTTTATGTGAGGCAACAGGGCACCTGAATGGCAGCCCACCCCCATCGCTTTGCATCGCTGGGAATAAGACTGACAGAGAGGCGTATTCTCAGCCTCTGTGCCGCAGCTACCCGGGTCCGGATAACCGTTCTCGCTTGGTGTCCGATTGATGTATCTGCTGCAATTTCTGCAGGAAAGGTTTATATTTAGGCGTTTAACACAAGGGCATTGTCTAGCAAACATGTTTATTCAGGTCATTCAGGGTGCCCATGATTCCTGCAGGTGTATTCCCTGTAATGGCCTCAAACTCACCTGGACTGAGCGCCCATGCCTTCCTCTCGGTTGTGAGAATGAGCTTTGATGAAGGGCTGCCTTGTTTTCTCAGGAGGACTCCCGAGGAAAGAGGTCTATTTTTAGGACGTTGTGCTCTCAGCAGCCATGGCTCTGTGTCTCTGTGTGGGTGAGATGACATTGCAGATGAACAGAGCAGTTTGCCTAGTGTTATATATGAATGTGTGTGTGTGTGAGAGAGTGTTTGAGCTTGTGTTTTAGCTGAATGTGGTGTTTGTGTGTGTTTGTGTGGATGTATGTGCACATGTGCCTGCTTATAGTGTAGAGGAATAGAGCTGTGTGTGGCTTCACTGTTTGTATTTGTGTGTGTGTGTGTGTGTGTGTGTGTGTGTGTACACGCATGAATGAGCACGCATGAGGATTATATTCTAGTGTGAGTGTAGGAGTTTATATTGTCGATTAATTCGGTGGTGTGTGCAAGCTTGTCCTAGATGAGCTAGAAGGCACTGCGGCTTCACTGCGCATTCATGTGCGTTCGTGTGGGTTGTGCCTCTGAGAGATGAACAGCTGTTTGTGCGTGTGTGTGTACGTGCGTGCAGTGACCCATGACAGCGTCCAGCCAACTGTCCGTCAAAACCCATCCCCTGCCCTGCCACTCTCTCGCCTGCCTGTGCTCTCACCTCATCCCATCTGTGGAAGAGCCAGCCTCCTGGACCCCCCCGTAGGAGGTTCAGCCTGAGGCCCCCCCCGCCTCACCTGGCCTGATCTCCCCCCGCCCTGTGTCCCTCTCGCTGCAGCGTCCGTGGAGTACCAGTCGTCCGTCGAGGCCGGGGGCTGCCCGCAGGACCACCCCATGAAGTCCGCCCTGGTCCTGCCGTCCAAGAAGTCGGTGGCCTTCAGCGGGGACGGTCAGGGCACGCCCGTGAAGCAGCCGCCCTTCCACAAGCAGCCCCCCGCGCTCCCCCCGAAACCCTTCTCCCGGATCCACAATCACATCTCCGGTGAGTCAGCCAGCCCGCCCCCCCGTCTCTGAGCCACTCCATATATATATATATATGCCATTTAGCAGACGCTTTTATCCAAAGCGACTTACAGTAATGAATGCATACATTTTTCAGTATGTGTGGTCCCAGTGGGCATTGAACCCACAATCTAAGCGTTGTCAGCGCCATGCTCTACCTACTGAGCCACACAGAACCACACTCTACCTACTGAGCCACACAGAACCACGCTCTACCTGCTGAGCCACACAGAACCACACTCTACCTACTGAGCCACAGAGAACCACACTCTACCTACTGAGCCACACAGAACCACGCTCTACCTACTGAGCCACACAGAACCACGCTCTACCTACTGAGCCACACAGAACCACGCTCTACCTACTGAGCCACACAGAACCACGCTCTACCTACTGAGCCACACAGAACCACGCTCTACCTACTGAGACACACAGAACCACTCCCTTACTCCCTGACACATAAATGGTACAAAATGGTCACGTCTGATTCGCCAGATGTGTGTCGTCTTCACATCCGATTGGACGATGTGGTCCTGAAGCTCGAGAGTGACATCAGAGTGGATGTCCACTCCAGCTGAGAATGGCTTTGTAATAAAGGGCACAGTTTACTCTGAGCGTGTGTGTGTGTGTGTGTGTGTGTGTGTGTGTGTGTGTGTGTGTGTGCGTGCGTGTGGTCTCCTGCCTGGTGTCCTGCGTGTGAACTGCGGTCCCCTGCACAAAGGGAGGGTGATTGAGGCACCAGAGCAGCGATGGAGGCCACTTCCTGATCAATGGTCTCATTAAGAACATAAGAAGAACATAAGAATACATAATGATGAGAACGGGCCGTTCGCCCATCTTGGCTCATCATGTCCTAATCTAAAGAACATCTAGTACTACATCTAGCCTGGCCTTGAATAGCCCGAGCGTTTCTGCCTCTACTACCTGACCTGGCAAGCTGTTCCAGGCATTGACAACTCTCTGTGTAAAGAAAAACTTCCTAATATCTGTGCGGAATTTGCCTTTAACTAATTTCCACCTGTGGCCTCTTGTTCTGCTGACCCCACTTATCTTAAAAAATCTTTGGTAATTTACTTTGTTAATCCCTTTTAGGAATTTAAAAACCTCAATCAAATCCCCTAAGTCTCGTTTGCTAAGTTTAAATAAATTGAGTGCCTTAAGTCTATCATCATAACTTTTACCTTTCATACCAGGTATCAGTTTAGTTGCCCTTCTTTGGACTTTTTCAAGAGCTTCAATATCTCTCTTGTAGTGCGGTGCCCAGAACTGCACACAGTATTCTAAGTGCGGTCTGACAAAGGCGTTATATAACATTAATATAACCTCCTTTGATTTGTACTCTATACTTTTTGCTATGTATCCCAGCATCCTATTGGCTTTTTTCACTGCTGTAGCACACTGCTTTGATGCAGATAGGCTTTGATCCACTACAACTCCTAAATCCTTTTCAAATTGAACACCTACTAACTTTTCTCCTCCCATAAAATACTCCTGTCTAATGTTTTTATTTCCCACATGCATTACTTTACATTTAGCAATATTGAACGTCATCTGCCATGTATCTGCCCATTTTTGGATTTTGTTTAAATCATTTTGGATTACTTTTGTCGATTCCAAACTGTTTGCCAAACCCCCAAGTTTAGTATCATCTGCAAATTTAACTATTTTGCTACTAATGTCCATATCCAGATCATTTATGTAAATAAGGAAGAGCAGAGGTCCCAGCACCGATCCCTGCGGGACACCACTGCCCACAGCACCGAGGTCAGATTCGGCCCCACCTACTGTTACTCTTTGTATTCGCCCTTGCAGCCAATTTTTAACCCACTGTGAAACTACTCCTACAATTCCTACTGATTTCATTTTAGCAATGAGCCTCTCATGTGGTACCTTGTCAAATGCTTTCTGAAAGTCCAAATATATAACATCATAAGCCTGGTTCAGGTCAACACACTTTGTAGCCTCTTCGAAAAAGTCCAGGAGGTTTGTTAGGCATGACTCCCCTTGAGAAATCCATGCTGGCTCTCCTTAAAATACTATTATTTTTCAAGAATGATTCCAACTTATCCCTAATAATACATTCCAGCATTTTACATGCGATGCAAGTTAAACTGACAGGCCTATAGTTCCCTGGGTCAGTACGGTCTCCTTCTTATATATTGGAATTATACTACCCTGCTTCCAGTCATCTGGTATTTCTCCAGTGATTATGGATTGACTGAAAATATCTGTCAATGGTTTATATATAATTTCCCCAAGTTCTTTGAGTACTCTGGGATATATGCCATCCGGGCCTGCTGCCTTATTTGTCTTAAGTTTTTGTAGTTTTTGTAGTACTTCTACATCCCTTATCTCAAAGTCCTCCAGAACATTCCGTACCTTGTCTATACATTTAGGCATATTTATAACCTCTTCTCTAGTAAAGCTCTCCACAAAGTAACTGTTTAGTGTGTTTGCAATGTCCTTATTATTATAAACCAAAGTTCCTTCCTTATTCTTAATGCACTTAACCTCATCTTTAACTTTCCTTTTTCTGCTACAATATTGAAAAAACTTCTTAGGGTTACTTTTTGCATCTTGGGAAATTTTAATTTCAAACCGCCTTTAGCTGATCTTATTTCCTTTTTAGCCTTAGCCCGCATATTACAATAATCTAACTTGTTTCTCTCTGAGTTATCCTTTTTATATACTCTGTACAGTCGTTTCTTTTGCCTCAAAATCACCCGTAAAGATTTAGTCATCCATTGTGGAGACTGTTTTTTCATCCTATTTTTCCTTACTTTGGGGATGAATTTACACTGTACATCTACAATAACTCTTTTAAATATAGTCCATTTTTCATTCACAGTTCTGCAATCTAGAAGTTTAACCCAATCTATATTACTTAAATTCTCTCTCATTTTATTAAAGTCAGCTCGTCTAAAATTAAAAATTCGAGAGTTAGAGGAGGCTGTCTTAACTTGCCAAAAAATATCAAAAAGAACTGCACTGTGGTCACTTGCTCCTATTGGCTCTCCTACCTCTGTGCTGCAAATTCTATCAGGATTGTTACACAAAACCAGATCCAGTATTGATTTCCCTCTTGTAGGCTGAGTAACAGACTGTACCAAAAAGCAGTCATTGACCATATCTATAAACTCCTCTTCACATTTGCCCTGACCTGTCACTATCTCCCAATTGATAGAGGGGTAATTGAAGTCGCCCATTATTATTGTCTCTCCTTCAGCACAGATTTGTTTTATGTTATCAAAGAGCGTACTATTTATGTTACTATCTGAAGCTGGAGGTCTATAACATACTCCTATATTCAGGCCCTTCTCACGATCTCCCAATAATCTAATCCAGATGTCCTCACAAGAAACTAATGGGTTTATACCTGGAATTTCCTGCACATTAAGATTGTCTTTCACATAAAGGGCCACTCCCCTCCTCTTTTATTAGTTCTATCCTTCCTAAACAATTTGTACCCCTCTACATTATATTCTTCCCCATCCGCTGCGCCAAGCCATGTCTCTGTAATCCCAACAATGTCATAACCCCATTTAACATGACAGTCTCCAGTTCCAAAATTTATTTTTACACTTCTCGCATTTAAACACATGAGCTTCAAAGCCTTGCTCACCCGTACGTTGCTACTGTTTCTACTATTCCTCTCCGCTCCCTCACTCCCTTCCATCCTAAGCCACACTTGCTAAAATGTTGTTTACTCAAGACTTTATTCATGCTTTCCCTGTTATATGTAGTCTTGACAGACTCCATCTGGGCAGTCTGCACCACCCTACTCATTTCGCTCTCTATCCTCCCTGCCCCCCGAATCCCTAGTTTAAGCGGCTGTACGGCCAGGCTGAGCTATGGCCACAGGCCGTGTGCCAAGAGGCCTCCACGCTCTGGGGCGTTCTCCCCGGAGGGCACAGGCCGAGTAAGAACATAAGAATACATAATGACGAGAACAGGCTGTTCGGCCCATCTAGGCTCGTCATGTCCTTATCTAAAGAGTATCTGGTACTGCATCTAGCCTGGACCTGAATAGCCCTCAATTATCTCTGCCTCTACTACCTGACCTGGCAAGCTATTCCAGGCAATGACAGCTCTCTGTGTAAAGAATAACTTCCTGATATCAGTGCGGAATTTACCTTTAACTCATTTCCACCTGTGCCCTCTTGTTCTGCTAACTGAACTTGACCTAAAAGATATTTGGTAGTTCACTTTGTTAATCCCTTTCATGAATTAAAAAGCCTCAATCAAATCCCCCCCAGGTCTCCTTTTGCTACACTTGAATAGACACTTCAGTGCCTTAAATGTTCCCTCGTCTTGGGTTCATAAACAACACGATGGTTCTGATGACACTAGACAAAAGACACACTTGATCTGTTTCAAGTTAGGGTTGCCCTTCTTTTCCAAGAGCTTCTACACTATATGGCCAAAAGTCAGTGGACACCTGACCATCACACCTATATGAGCTTGTTTTGACATCCCATTCTAAAACCATGGGCATTAATATGGAGTTGGACCCCCCTTTGCGGCTATGACAGCTGCCACCCTTCTGGGAAGGCTTTCCACAAGATTTTGGAATGTGTCTGTTTGGTAATTTGTGCCCATTCAGCCAAAAGAGCATCTGTGAGGTCAGGCACTGATGTTGGACGAGAAGGCCTGGCTCGCAATCGGCGTTCTAATTCCTCCCAAAGGTGTTCAATGGGGTTATAGCACTTACAGTTCACCGGGGCACATCTAGTAGGGCAGAAATTCCACGAACTGATTTGTGGCAATGGTGGCATCCTATGACAGTGCTGCGTTTAAAGTCACTGAGCTCTTTACGAACCATTCTGAATTCTAAATGTTTGTCTGTGGAGATTGCATGGCTATGTGCACCTGTTGGCAATGGGTGTGGCTGAAACACCTGAACTTAATAATTAGTAGGGGTGTCCACTGACTTTTGGCCATATAGTGTATATCTTTCTTGTATTGTGGTGCCAAGAACTGCACACAGTCCTCTAAATGAGGTCTGCCAAGGTATTATATAGCATCAATATAGCCTCCTTTGATTTATACTTAATGCTTTGTGTTATATGTCCCAGCGTCCTGCTGGCCCTTTAAACTGCTACAACACAACGCTTTGATCTTGATAGACTTTGATCAGCTGCAACTCCCAAGATTTTTTCAAATGGAACATTCTTGTTTTCTCCTCCCATGAAATACTCCTGCCTTAAATTTTTATTTCCCACATGCATTACCTTTATTGAGCAATATTGAATGTCATCTGCCATATTTCTACCCCCTTCTGGATTTTGTTTAAATCATCTTGGATTACGTTAGTAGATTCCAAGCTGTTTACTAAACCCCCAAGTTTTGTATTATCTGCAAATGTAACCTGCGGGGCTCCACTGCCCACAGCACCGAGGTCAGATACGGCCCCTCCTACTGTTACTCTTTGTATTCGCCTTGGCAGCCAATTATGAACCCACTCTGAAACTACTCCTGCAATTCCTACTGAATTCATTTTGACAATGAGCCTCTCATATGGTACCTTGTCAAATGCTTTTTGAAAGTCCAAATATATAATATAAGCCTGGTTCAAGTCAAAACACTTTAGCTTCCTCAAAGAAGTCCAGAAGGCTGTTGGTTATCCCTTAAAATACTATTATTTTTCAGTCGTAATTCCAATTTGGCCCTCGTAATACATTCCAGTATTTTTATGTAATACATACATTCCAATACATTCAGTGAGATGCAAGTTAAACTGACAGGCTTGTAGTTCCCTGGGTCAGTACGCTTCCCCTTCTTATATATTGGAATTGTACTACCCTGCTTCCAGTCATCTGATATTTCTCCAGTGTTTAGGGATCACATAAAAATATCTGTCAGTGATTTATAAAGAATCTCCCGAGTCCCTTGGGTACTCTAGGATATATGCCTTTAGGGGCCTGCTGCCTTTTAAGTTTTTGTTGTTTTTCTCGTACTGGTAGTAGTTTCTAGTCTTCTAAAACATTGTGTACACTGTATGTGTTTCACTGGAAAGCCTGGCTGTGTTATCCCTTTCTGTGAGTGTTCTGTTTAGTGTTCAGGCCCGTGATTTTTCTCACGTTAAATTTGCATGAAATTGTCATGTAAACCTGGCCCACAGGCACCACTCAACATTGCTGACCATTGCTAAGACACCACTGAACACTAGTGAACATTGCCCAAGACTCCACTGAACACCATTACCCAACACCCCATTGAACACCATTACCCAAGACCCCATTGAACACCATTACCCAAGACCCCATTGAACACCATTACCCAAGACCCCATTGAACACCATTACCCAAGACCCCATTGAACACCACTTCCCAAGACCCCAATGAACTCCACTTCCCAGGACCCCATTGAACACCATTACCCAAGACCCCATTGAACTGGAAGTGAACTTGATTTCCTGTCTCTGCAGACTCGGGACATCCCATCAAACTGCCCTGCATGCCGGGGAAGCTGTCTCCTCCTCTACCTCCCAAGAAGGTGATGATCTGTGTGCCTGGCCTGGAGTCGTCCCTCGCCGCCTTCTCCCAGAAGTGCTCCCAGCAGCCCCTGGGGTCCATGCACGGCACGCTGCTGCCCTCCCACTCGCACTCGCACCCGCACCCGCACCCGCACCAGCTGCAGTATGGCACGCTGCCCATCGCCATCCACCCGCCCAGCCGCGTCATCGAGGAGCTCAACAAGACCCTGGCACTCACCATGCAGAGGCTGGAGAGGTGTGTGTGTGTGTGTGTGTGTGTGTGCACACGTGTGTGTCTATGTGAGTACATTTGTTTGTGTGTGTGTGTGTGCATGTGAGTATGTGTGTGTGTATTTCTGTGCCTTTACCTTTGTTACCTTTTAAAGTCTTAAGTTCAGAGGCTGCCACCAGTTTGCGTGCGTGCGGGCGTGAGAGACAGACCGTGTGGATCTCGCTGTGGGCCCAGTCCCTGGCCCTCCTTGCTCTGGGAGAGGAGTGTGAGAGCGTCCCAGCGCTGGTGCTGCAAGATGCATCAAACGGCTCTGCGTGTTTGGGGAGCCCTGCTCCTCCAGAGTGATGAGGCCTGGGCTCTCCCTCTCTCTCTCTCTCCCCCTCTCTCTCTCTCTCTCTCTCTCTCTCTCTCTCTCTCTCCTCTCTCCCTCTCTCCCTCTCTCCCTCTCTCCCTCTCTCTCTCTCTCTCTCTCTCTCTCTCTAGAGCCCCTCGCTCTGTGTGTGGGAGGGGGATTAGAGCCACAGAGGGGGTCCCAGCCCCCAAGCTCCTCCCCAACATTTGATGTGTTGTGTTTGGAGGTTGCAGAAGATTAAAGTGTGACTCTATCTGAGCCTGCGCCACGAGCACTGACATGCGTGAGATGAAAGGGGAGCCAAAATAATTCAGATTCATTCAAATTAAGTTAAGTTTGATGAAGAAATTCATCAAGGAAGAGGGGGAAACTACCAGGGGAATGCCCAGTCACTTTGAGCTCCATTTGTGCCCGACGTTCAGAGCAGAGTTACAGCCGTGTGTAGATGTAAACAGAGCTGTGCCTATGGGCAGTTTGGCACATGTTTTTACATTTTGACATTTTTAAATGTATTTATTTTTCACCGCCAGTGTTTTGGTTTCCGTGGAAAGTCTAAAGTGTTTGGTGGCACTCCCGGCCAGAGCCGACTCTGGCGTGGCTGGTGGATTCTAGCCCAGTGTCAGACCCTGCCCAGCGTCGAACATTGTAACCGCTAGAACACCCGGGAGGCCCCATATTGTTTATTTTTTGGCCGAGCCAGCGGGCTGCTACGTAACGCCCCTCAATAACTACCCCCTCTGAGCCTCCCGCGTGGTCCAGTGGTTACAACGTTTGACACTGGCCACGGTGACCAGGGTTCGATTCCCCGTCCCTGATTCCCAGAGTCTGCTCTGGCCGGGAGAGCCACCAGGGGCGGCGATTGGCTGTCCACCCAAGGGAGGGGGGAGGGAAGCCGACAGGAAGTTTGCTGCGCACAGGAGTGGCTCTGTAGTACCGGGTTACGGTCAATGGCCTGGCGAGTGTGGTCTCGGAGGAGACGATACTTCGCCTTCGTCACTACCGGTCACAGGGCTACGGCAGTGAACTCACATTCTGAGGGGGATTGCCATAAAATAGAGATTCTAATTGGCTACTAAATTGGGAGAAAATGGGATAAAATCTTTAAACAATAAACCCCGCCACACCCCGTACCGCGCCCCCGCTGGCGCCCAGCGGCGCTGTCAGATCGGGAGCCGCCCCACGGCGTGAGCGTGTCGCCGTGGTTACCGGAACGGAAGGCTCGCGGCCCAGAACGCGCCCACAGAACCACGGGACCCCGCCGCGCCGCGCTCGCCCCTCAGGGGATCTGGCTCGGCGCTGGGGCGAGTTACGCAATCTCTCTCTGGAGCGCGGAAATGTCTCTCCCCTTATTTCCCCGTAGCATCTGTCTCTTACGCAACCGAAACTCGATATTGGCTCAGTTATACCCGGGGCGGTGCTGGGGGGCTGAAGACATTCGGGGCTTGGCCCACGGACAGAGACCAGGCACACACGATGCAGGACTGTGGTGTCCAGTGGTTTATTGTGATACTTCGTTCCATTACATTACGGTTCTGATTACAGAGTCAGAAGAAAGACCAGGGAGGAAAAATGTCACATCGTGTGGTTATTAAAACTAAATAATATATATTTTTTAAAAGATCTGGGGCTTTTCTAAAAACATTCGGGGCTTAAGCCCATTAAGCCCCCCTCACACCCCCCTGCTCCCCCCCCCCCTCCTGTGTTTCCCGGAAAGGGAGATTCTGTGCGTCGCTTATAAGCCTTTTGATGTCTGCTCTTTGGGTGACCTTCACCGCTGTAGTGTTGTTGTGAACACGGCCTCACAGACCTGAGGTCCTGGTTCTACGTTCATCGTGCTACCGCCACGGACTGTTAAATTCCGGTTTCCCCCCCTTCTCCTAGAGCGGTGCAGTTTTATACGTCTTGTTTACGAGCCGTTATGTACCCGACTGGTCTGTCACTCATTCAGAATGTCGTGCCATAATTGTCCTCACGTTGTTTACTTTGCCACACGGTGTGAAAATTACAGCTCATTTGCAAATGAGCATTTAGCATCATACGTGTGGGAGATTTGAAAGCAATTACTTGGTTAATCTCAAAGCTAGGTCATACCCCGACTTTACCTTAAAGAACCCACCCTTCCCGAGTGTTTAATTTGACAATTTAGCATAACTTTGAATAAATACTGCTTGAGTTTTTATGTAAAAAAAAAAATATATATATATATATCGATTGATTAACAAAATTCATTAGAAATCATGACTCCAGCTCTGTTTGGTCACAAGCATCAAAGCACGTTTGATTTTACATTTACATTACATTTAAAGCATTTAGCAGACGCTCTTATCCAGAGCAACTTACGAGATGTGCATTAATACATGGTAAGATCAATCACTGTTCGCCCAATAATAGACATCGTTGTTGGCAGCTGCACACCGTACCCGTAACACTGGGAAGGAAAAGATTTAATTTCAAACGATCCCTCCTTCCCCCTCAGAGCAATGAATCGCCCAAGCTTTTGTTCTCAGGCATGTTCCCCAGTCCAGGATGTTTTCGCCCCGGGTCCAGAGCCCAGAACGTGCTCCAGCGTCCCGCCTATCGACCCGCAGCATCGCCCAATGCGGCCATGAGGAATCGCTAACGCCGCCGTGCGCTAAAGTCCTTCCCGGTGATCAATAACTCTTGATTAGTCTGGTATTGACGGCCGGCTCTTTCGCAGGCATGAATCGCCCTCCCCCACAGAGACCTCCTTAAGGTTTATGACCCAATTTGCGGCTCGGACCTGAAATAACGAAGCAGAAGGCAGGGAGAGGAGAGAGATGTGCTGGCCTGTTCCCATCTCTGGGATAATGTGCAGCGGCCATTCTCCCGACACTATGAGGCTAGTATCGTCTCTTAATTTAAAAATAGATATATATTATTTTATTTATTTTTCCTGTTTTTCTCCCAATTTGGTGGCCAATTACACCCTCTGTTTATTCCGATTTTACCCTCCCCCACAAACTCGCCACCCATCCCCCACGGGACAAGCTAATACCTTGAGCCAATGATCCACCTCCTCCGAGACTGGACTCATGTTGCAGTGCTTGTGATGCCCAACTATGTTTTACCAGGTCACCTTACCGCTCCTTGGTGAGCTTGTGCCGGCTCTATACCCCCTCCCTCTGGGGTGGACAGCCAAACGCTGCCCCCTAGTGGTCAGGGCCGGGCTGACGCAGCCGGGTTTCAAACCGCGGCTGCAGTAGGCAACTTGCGTCCCAGTCGGACACTCTTACCGTTACCCCACCCGGGAGGCCCCTCATCCTCTCTTAATTGGTCCAGAGCCGTGCCTCAGAAGGCCCAATCCGCAGAGGCCGCCCGCTCTGTACATTTTAACTGCTTGGTTTGGCACCACTGACTTGAGGAATCCTCTGCCGTGCCGTCTTGGCGTGTTCGTGCATTGCAGCGTTCGTTTGGTCGATGTGGTGATGCTCTAAACGCTCTCTAAAACTCTGTGATTTAGAACCTTAAATGTCCTCTCCCAGGACTTGCTTTCCCACCACACTCCTCGTCTGTCAAATATATTTTTCTTTTGAGTTTTTATGCTTTTTCTTCTTTTTTCCCTCCCGGTTTGGAACGCCCAATCGTATTTCCCCTTTTTTTGCCCAATCGTATTCTTAAGCCGCGCTCACTGCAGCCTCTGCTGTCAGATCGGGAGAGTGCAGACGTGCACACTCCTCCCAAACACGTGATGTCGGCCGCTGCTGTACGTACTTGGACAGAAATTAATCGGGAGGAACACACTTAATGTGCAGCTTTATACTGGCAAACTGTGAGCGCCTGATCGGCCAGCGGGGGGCGCTGGTGTGCAACAGTGTCTTAACAGGATGCAGACCGTGGGGCTCATCCACACATTAGAACAGTGTCTTAACAGGAGTGGGGCTAGAACACTGTCTTAACAGGATGCAGACCGTGGGGCTCATCCACACATTAGAACAGTGTCTTAACAGGATGCAGACCGTGGGGCTCATCCACACACTAGAACAGTGTCTTAACAGGATGCAGACCGTGGGGCTCATCCACACACTAGAACAGTGTCTTAACAGGATGCAGACTGTGGGGCTCATCCACACACTAGAACAGTGTCTTAACAGGATGCAGACCGTGGGGCTCATCCACACACTAGAACAGTGTCTTAACAGGATGCAGACCGTGGGGCTCATCCACACACTAGAACAGTGTCTTAACAGGATGCAGACCGTGGGGCTCATCCACACACTAGAACAGTGCCTTAACAGGATGCAGACCGTGGGGCTCATCCACACACTAGAACAGTGTCTTAACAGGATGCAGACCGTGGGGCTCATCCACACACTAGAACAGTGTCTTAACAGGATGCAGACCGTGGGGCTCATCCACACACTAGAACAGTGTCTTAACAGGATGCAGACCGTGGGGCTCATCCACACACTAGAACAGTGTCTTAACAGGATGCAGACCGTGGGGCTCATCCACACACTAGAACAGTGTCTTAACAGGATGCAGACCGTGGGGCTCATCCACACACTAGAACAGTGTCTTAACAGGATGCAGAGCGTGGGGCTCATCCACACACTAGAACAGTGTCTTAACAGGATGCAGACCGTGGGGCTCATCCACACTAGAACACTGTCTTAACAGGATGCAGACCGTGGGGCTCATCCACACATTAGAACAGTGTCTTAACAGGATGCAGACCGTGGGGCTCATCCACACACTAGAACAGTGTCTTAACAGGATGCAGACCGTGGGGCTCATCCACACACTAGAACAGTGTCTTAACAGGATGCAGACTGTGGGGCTCATCCACACACTAGAACAGTGTCTTAACAGGATGCAGACCGTGGGGCTCATCCACACACTAGAACAGTGTCTTAACAGGATGCAGACCGTGGGGCTCATCCACACACTAGAACAGTGTCTTAACAGGATGCAGACCGTGGGGCTCATCCACACACTAGAACAGTGCCTTAACAGGATGCAGACCGTGGGGCTCATCCACACAAGAACAGTGTCTTAACAGGATGCAGACCGTGGGACTCATCCACACACTAGAACAGTGTCTTAACAGCATGCAGACCGTGGGGCTCATCCACACACTAGAACAGTGTCTTAACAGGATGCAGACAGTGGGGCTCATCCACACACTAGAACAGTGTCTTAACAGGGTGCAGACCATGGGGCTCATCCGCACACTAGAACAGCGTCTTAACAGGATGCAGACCGTGGGGCTCATCCACACACTAGAACAGTGTCTTAACAGGATGCAGACCGTGGGGCTCATCCACACACTAGAACAGTGTCTTAACAGGATGTAGACCGTGGGGCTCATCCACACACTAGAACAGTGCCTTTGTTTTGTACATTTTTCTGGAATTAAAGGGGTATGTTTAATTGATGAATTCAGCATCACAGACGTTGGTATCAAAACACACCTGTGTCTCCAGGGCATGCAGAATATTATACCCTGATATTTTAGTAGAATTCTTTGCTTTAGCGCATAAACATCACTCAGGTAAGATTTCACAGAGAAGGGCTCCCCAGTGGGGGGCTTGCTTCCTCTTTTCTGCATGGCAACAAAATCGCTCTCCGTTTTCTCTGTTGTTCATGTCTCTGCTCTGGAGGAAGCCACCGTTGCCGTGGCACCATTGACCCCCCCCCCCAGTGCCCCACCAAAGGGGACATCCCACTTCCTCCCCCTGTCTGTCAGTCATCAGAGCGGGGGCCATGTCTACAGCCAACCAGAACAAACGGAATCAGGAATCATTTTCATTTTTACATTTTAAGCATTTAGCAGACACTCTTATCCATGCTCTTATGGTAATAATCCTCCTTTTGCTGGAAGGAGGACGGTGTGCACCGTGACTTTGGGACGTGGTCTTCGTCAGGTCCGGTGTGATTAAAGCGCGGCGGCGTTTTACGGGAGCGGCGGAGTCACGAGAGAGCGTTTCACACTCCGCGTCCTCACCAGGTCAGCTGACTCCCCTTCTCCCCCGAGTCTTAGTGGATCTGCAGCGCTTGATCTGCGCTCCTGCGTTAGAGAGCTGCGCCTGGGACCCTGAGGGGACGCGCTAGCCCACCGCTGCGGTTCGATTATGCCCCCCCCAGTTATTTTTCTGATGAGTTTGTTGCTGGGTCCCAGATGCATCTCAACTACAGTGCTTTCTGCTCACAGTTTATTTGCAAAAGACTTTGTTTGTGACTCCACCTGTCTGGGGAGAGGCCCAACAGCCTCATGTTTACCCCGTCCCAGCGATCTCCCACTGGGCGCACACGGGCGGCCGATCGAAAGCCTCTGGGGCGTGTGAACGCGCTTATAGTCACTCCAGTGTTTGTGATCTGTCCCGTGTTCTGAGCGATGTCTGTCTGTGAGTGTTTGCAAGTGTCAAGATTTTGGTACGAATCGACTGTAGAAACATGGCACCTTACCTCCCGGGTGGTGTAGCAGTTACAACGTTCGACGCTGGCCACTGCGACCGGGGTTCGATTCCCCGGCCGCGCCAGAGTCGGCTCTGGCCAGGAGTGCCACTAGGGGGTGGCAACTGGCTGTCCGCCCAGGGAGGGGGGAGGGAAGCCGACATGAGTTCTCTGCGTATAGGAGTGGCTCTGGAGTACCGGAGTTACGGTCGACAGCCTGGCGAGTGTCGTCTCAGAGGAGATGATACTTTGCCTTTGTCACTGCCAGTCACAGGGCCACGGCAGCGAACTCACAATACAAGGGGGGATTGACATGAAAAATAGAGCGTATAATTGGCTACTAAATTGGGAGGAAAATGGGATAAAATCAGAAACAAAATATTTTTATTTTTTTTTCAAGAAAGAAACATGCCATGTTGTCAGCAGCAATGAAATGAACTTTGAACCAAGTTTGTAAATGACACACACACACTCACACTCAACACACACACACAAACACACACACACACACACACACACTCTCACACACACTCACACACACAAACACACACACACACTCTCTCACACACTCTCACACACTCTCTCACACACACACACACACTCACACACACACACTCACTCTCTCACACTCACTCTCTCTCACACACACACACACACACACACACACACACACACACACACACACACACACACTCACACAGCTCGGTGCTGCACGCAGTCCCCACGGTGGTGATCGAGTGCGACGATGACAAAGAGAACATGCCCAACGAGTCGGACTACGAAGACCTGCCCAGCATGTACAAGGACGAAGACGATGAGGATGATGAGGACGATGACGATGAAGAGGACGATGACGACACGCTGTTCACCAGTAAGGCCCTCTACATGCTTAACTCCTTGCGACTTCTTCGAGGTTCGTGCAATGCAACAATGTGCAGACTATGCACTTACACTTCTGTACACTAGTAGGCATCAATGTATTGAACAAGGTCGATAAAAGCGGGGAAACTCCTGTACCTTCAAACGTCTTCAGCCAATCTTTCCTGAAGCTGGTTCATTTTATACCATGTTGAACAAATGATACTAGCCATCTATATCGTTAGCTACTAGCTCAATGAACTGTGACCTATGACTATGTCAGCTCCGCCTCCATTCGCTAACCAACCAATCAATAAAGCGCAACATCTACGTGAACGGTTGCGCTTCGGTCGTGAGTTCGATTTTTGTGCTAGGTAGGCGACACCCTCTGAAACACCCTCTGCGTAGGTCGCAGAGGTTGCGTTGATGTTGCAGAGCCCTGGTTGTGTTGCGGTCGTGTTGTTGTCCTTCGAGCATGTAGGGGCCTTAAGTCCCCGCCCACAGCCTCCTAGCATGGACTGTACTTCAGTTTAGCGCTTTTCTCCCCAATGGTCAAGGTTAGGGGTTGGGTAGGGTTCACTGTGTCAGTGCTTCAGGACAACTTACATTTTACATTCTAAGCATTTAGCAGACGCTCTTATCCAGAGCGACTTACAAGATGTGCATTAATACATGGTAAGATTAATCATAGTTTGCGCAAGAGATCAGTGCAGTAATACAGCGATAGACATCATTGCAGGCAGCTGCGTACCACACCTGTAACACTGGGAAGGAAAAGGTTAAAAAAAAATTGTTGTTTTTTTGATAAAGTTTTAAACAAGTATACATATACAAAAGGCAGTATTAAACATGTAGGCAGTGGTGATGTCCATTAGCTAGGTGTACAGAATTCAGTGGTAGAGGAGTCTGAACAGGTGGGTTTTGAGTCTCTTGTGGAAGATGGCAGTGATTCCGCGGTCTTGACCGAGTGTGGATGATTGTTTCACCACCGAGGGGTCAGGACAGAGAAGAGGCGAGACCGTGACGAGCGGCTGCCGGGCTCCCAGTAGCCCCCGATGGGATAACGCTGTGCTGGAGTGTGTCATGTTTTAACATCCCGCCCGTGTCTCTGACAGAGCAGTGGTTTTGTGGTGGGGGGGATTTTTCCTCCCTGCAGTATTTTTGACGGACGTGCAGTATCCCATCATGCCGTTCTCCCGCGCACCTCAGCGCCGGTCTGTGGCAGACGCTTTGTGCTCCGTGGCTGCCGGACGCTGTAGATTTAGCTCTTCAATTCGCTCGAATGGTTCGCTTGTTTCGGTGAAGGGATTAATCACGTCGCGGGCCAGAGTCCCTTCCTCCGCCGAGTTGGGAAAGTTTGCTTTCTAGTCTGCCGCTGTCAGGCAGCTGTGTGAATGTAGTACAGGGCGGCAGTGTAGTGTAATGGTTAGGGAGCTGGGCTTGTAACTGAGAGGTTGCAGGTTCAATTCCCAGGTGGAGCACTGCTGTTGTACCCTTGAGCTAAAGGTACTGAACCTGAATTGCTTCAGTAAAATATCCAGCTGTTTATTATATGTGAAGAAATGTGAACTGTGTAAGTCGCTCTGGATAAGAGCGTCTAGTAAATGCCTAAAATGTAAAAATGTCATGTAAAATGTCGCTCATCCCGGGAGACATTTCCTGTTTTCCACCAGGGATAATAAAATAAGGATAACACAGCCAAGACCTCCCCTCCCATGAAAAGAGAGGAGCTCCACCAATCACAGTAGTGTCCACTGCTTCCTGGCCAATGCCCACACGGAGCCAGGAAGTATAGCCAGGAAGCATTGACCAATCACTGTCCTCGTTGTTCTGTTGTTCATTCGGTTGTTACCAACACACACTGTGATTGGTGGAGCTCCTCACTGGTGACGGCACGGCTGTCTCATCCCTATGTTGATATCCCTTCCGTCAGCAAGGTTCCCTGTCAGCACGCATGATGTCACAATTCGACCTGTGATGTCATTTTTCAATGTGACGTCACGTCACTCCTCAACACAAAGGAGAGAGTGTGAAGGCTCTGCATTTCGTGAGGTTCGCAAATCGTCGATGAGACGATGCCACTGTCGCTGAACCGATCGTTGGCACGTTTCCAGAGCTGGAGAATAAATCCACTTCATCAAATCCAGGCTAATGGGAACAGCTCCAGCTGCCATGGTGTTGAGCGGACTTTTACCTGCCAGTCAGAGCTCAGCGTGTGTCCGATTCATCTTCATTTGCAATCGTCATTTTAGTTCAAAAGTAGTCAAAACAGCAGGGCGTGTGTGAGTGTGCACACTATGGGCATTAGCTTGGTGGAAGAAAGAGGTGCAGTATTTGTGAGAACGCTTTGTAAGAGTAGAGAAAATGAGAATGAAAATGAAAAGTTTTTGCCTGGAAGGCTCTTAATTGTTTACCGGCAGTCCAAGAGCGCAGTGTCGCATGTGTACTGGAGGCTTGCTCGATGCATAATTCATCGCTCGGAAATATTGCGTATTCCCGGCGGTAACGCGCCTTGTTTGCGAGGAAGCGTTCATCAGCGCCGTGTTTATAATCACGGCTAACGGAGCTCCGTTTGGCAGCCGCCCGCCGTCTTCTCAAACGCTCTCGTTAGAGCGCTTCTGTGTCTTTTTGCCCTGTGAGATTCTGCCTATTCTCCACTCTTCAAAACACTTCTGTAAATATGTCGAGAGTTGCCATTCAACGGAATATGGCTGGCGTCTCGAAAGGAAAACATTTGAATTTGTTTTAATTGTGGAAAGGCTTTTTAATGGTCGTGTCCCTAACTCCCTCACGCTGAATGTGAACTTGCATGGCTGAAATCAGCGGCTCTGAAGAGTCACCTGGGTGTTGTAGTTTATTTCACCTCAGGACTTCCTAAATCTGCTGGCGGATAGCGTAGCGGTCTAACGCACCATATTTTGGCTGGTCCTGTACGAGTGTGAGCTGCCTGTCAGGGACGTGGTTCGAAACCCGTCTCTACCAGACTGGCCCTGACTGTCAGCCCCGATCGGGGGCGGCGTTTGGCTGTCTGCTCCTGAGGGAAGGGGGAGGGTGGTTGGGTCGCGCCGTGAAGCACGTAAGGGAGTCTCCAGGAAGGGGGTCTCGAAGGAGGCGGATCATCGCCAGCCTCGAAGAGTAGCTTGCCCCTGTAGAGTTTGTGGGGGGCTCTTAATCGAAATGAATAGAGGGTATAATTGGCAACCAAATTGGGGGGAAAATGGGGGAAAAAATGTAACAAGAAAATATTTTTTGAAAGAAAAAAAGAAAGTGGATGTGAAGGACAGACCCGGTGTAGCCAATCGAACGCCATTCTGCCGGAGAGGACAGATGGAGATAAATATGGATGTAGCGTTGGCATGGAGATTCTGGATCAGCGTGTTTACGGAGAGATGGGTAAATCTGACGGGCGGGGCGTTTAGCGGTGGTGGTCACCTGTGCGGTGGGTCCTGCAGGTACCC
>JAINUG010000478.1:210000-247500 GCA_029706075.1 Aldrovandia affinis
AACAATGATGTCTATCACTGTATTACTGCACTGATCTCGTGCGCAAACTATGATTGATCTTACCATGTATTAATGCACATCTTGTAAGTCGCTCTGGATAAGAGCGTCTGCTAAATGCCTAAAATGTCAAATGTAAATATATGTCAGTATTCAAAGCGATTTCTCGATTGAATAACGGAAATGACAGGATTGCGATTAAATTTCTCGGGTAACATTGCTAGAATATGCTTCAAACACAAGATTGAATAAATAAAAAAAATTGAATAAAAAAATGTAATGGAAGGATCTTGTGCAGGTTCTGAACAACAGTGTGCAATTGTGTAATTTAACAGAGCAGCATACATAAAATGTCAACCGCTAACCTCTATTAGGGTCATATAGACCAAACCCTGGGGTCAGAGTATCGACATGTCATCGTGAAAAATAGAGTCACAGTTCTCAGCTGAATCAATATATTGGCACAGCCCTGTACCACAACACACAGTACTCCACACAAACACATCATTCTTACGCCAGCAAACAAGGCTCGCATAAACACATACAGCTTACCCGATACACAATCACATACGTAATACTCTCCTGTTCTCCTACAGCGTGCGTTCTCCTGCGTCACATGCGTAACTAACACAACTCCCTTACGTACGCATCTAAACATAAACATCCAAGGCGCCTGCGGAACACCCGACGCCCACGGTTGCGTGCGTAATGGTTGCTTTGTATCGGGGGCAAGCCCTGGCGTTCACCAGGCCTGCCTCGAGGGCGGAAAGGTTGCCGGTGACGTGTGCGACACCGCGGGGCGGCGGTGATGGCGGTGTCGGAGCAGGCAGCACGTGGTGGCGGCGCAGGAAGGAAGTGACGAGGGTGAAACTGGCAGCAGCAGCGTGTGGAGAGAGAGAGAGAGCTCTGACGGGTTCCTCCTCGCCCCACCCCCCGCCCGCCCGCCCCCGCCCAGGGCTTGCTGAGACCGCCCGGCGACCGAGCCTCACTGTGGGGCCAGCGTCGTCGGGAGCAGAGCAGAGCAGAGAGTGGGGCCGTCTGAAGAGCGTTCGCTGACATGGTCCACAAGCTCATTCTGTTTCGCCGTCTGTTTCGCAGGAGGTTGAGTCAGAGACCCACGGCCGAGGAGCTGGAGCAGAGGAACATCCTCAAACGTGAGTATCGCGGTACGCTACGCTACGCCACTCTACACCACACCACACCACACTACACCACACTATGCCATACCATACCATACCACACCACATCACGCCACAAACACACAGCTACAGCTACGGCTACGGGCGGGAGCAGGACAACCTCCTACTCTCTTCTGTAATGTAACAGGGCTGAGCTGGACTCTGGTGTGTCTTTTCTCCAGTGGCAGCACACACAGAACTGAGCACACATTAGTTTTGCATGTGCACATTGCTGTGTCTTGGGCATTTAGCCTTTTCTTTGACGCGTAAGGAAACGTTGGACAGAAGAAACGTTCTCCATGGCAGAATTTGGTGAACACACATTATGAGGAATATTGTGTATAAAGTTCTAGTTTCCTTTTGCATAGCAGTAGAAACATGCTGAAAGATTTGCATGTTTCTAAGACTTACACAGCTGTGTGTATAGCTAGCTATATATATATATATATGTATGTATGTATAAAACATATACATTCCAAAACTATTTTCATATTCATTATATTCACCCTCTCTGGCTGTTTAAGGGGCAGTTGTTTTGTGTGGTAAAAAACGATTTAAATATTTGTTTATGTATTTCTGCGGTACACCCAGACAGCAGTAAAAGGTTATGATGGGACCGCAGTCTCGACGTTTCGCTGTTCCACTTTTATCTCGGCTTCCCGTAACGATGAGGTCGCGCGCAGCCTCCACTCTGTGTTTGTGAAAGGCGTCGCGCGTCGAAGGCGTGAGCCAGGCGGGGTTTTCTCCACGCCCCCACGGCCCTCCCGTCGAGCTGCCTGCTGTTCAGACCCAGATAAACAAGCAGAGCCCCAGATGTTCCGCTCCGGGTGATCTCAGGCCAGAGCCGGGACCCTCCGCAAACCGCTTACACCGCGAGAGAGACGACAAATCATTTATCTTCGTTTTGGGGAAGTTGATTCACAGGGCGCCATCTGTGAAGGTTTTTTTTTTTTTGTTTGTTTGTTTGTTTGTTTGTTTTTGCCCCTCGGTGAGCGAAAGTGGAAGGAGAAACGCTAGTGGAAGTTTCCTGATCTCGTGTTTGCTGAGAGGTCATGTTCCCCCAGATGAGGTCATCTCTCTTTCAGAGATTAAACTGGAGGCTTATGGGAGTTCCTCTGAGAAAAACCCCCAAAATAACAGCAGCATCGCTGTCAAACGGTCCTGTCTCTGCTGGCGCGTCCTCGCGAAGACGTGGCAACACCGTGCAGCTGTGGATGTTTGGGCCGCTGTCCCCGTCCGGTGAGACCAACCCAGCACCGGTTCTGCTTCTGTGTTCTGGACTCAAGAGCTCACACAATATCAAACGCCACCATGACCAAAAGAGCCAGCTCTCCTCAACGGGCAAAAGCGAAACAGTTACATAAAATGAGTCTCTCTGGCAGAGCCACGGGAAACAGCTTGTCATGGTGGGGATTGGGGGTTAAACGCCCGGCTTCCTGCTCAGTCCCGACACGCTGGGGTGCTACTTTTATCCCACCGTCCTTAATTTAGAAACCATCCCTGGAACCTCAGGCGTTCCTTCCGCGTAATTAGATTGTGCCTGGTCCAAGAACCCAGCCGAGGGCCGTCCACTGACACCGTTTACCACGGTCACTTTAGGTTTTTCCTCAAATTCTCCTTCTCTCTGGGAAATGAATTTACTCCCTCCAGTGATAAAAAAATTAATAATAATAATTAATAATTTGTTTCAGATTTTCTCCCAATTTAGTAGCCAATTACACTCTCTATTTTTCATGTCACTCCCCCCCCTTGTATTGTGAGTTCGCTGCCATAGCCCTGTGACCGGCAGTGACAAAGGCAAAGTATCGTCTCCTCCGGGACGGCACTCGCCAGGCTGTCGACCGTAACTCCGGTACTCCAGAGCCACTGTTGGCTTCCCTCCCCCCTCCCTGGCGAATGGAACCCCGGTCGCAGTGGCCAGCGTCGAACGTTGTAACCGCTAGAGCACCCGGGAGGCCTTCTCTTCTGTTTTTTAAATGGAGCTTTAATGAGTCACTCCTGTGTTAATGGACACATTCTATGAGCATTGCTACACATCGTACGCGCAGTGAGGGAAAACAACCTCCAAACGTCCAACGTTTTCATGAGACGTGCCAAGACGACCGTACCCGTCAACAACTTAACAGAATTTTGACAGCAGCAAATGTAGAACATTTGGAGAGCTGCCGTGTTGCGGTTTCAGACGGCAGGCTTTGTGAAGTGAGTGTGCGCTGTGATCTCAGAGCGTTAAATGTGTCGTGTCTGTCCTCTGCATGCGTGTGGCCTGGAGGGGAGAGCTCCCTGTAATCCTCTCCTCTGCTCCCTCTCTTCCACAGCGAGGAACGAGCAGGAGGAACAGGAGGAGAAGAGGGAGATTAAGAGAAGACTAACACGAAAGGTAAAGGCAGAGACAGAAAGGAGAATGTGTCCCATGGTTGGGGGGGTCATGTGATTGAGGGGTGTGGGCTCATGTGATTGGTGGTGTGGGGTCATGTGGTTGATGGTGTGGGCTCATGTGATTGGTGGTGTGGGGTCATGTGGTTGATGGTGTGGGGTGGCCATTTTGTGTAATGGCTTGGTTTGTATCCCAAAGTTTCAAGTCCCAGGTAGAGCACTGTCACTACACCCTGGAGCAAGGTACTTATCCTGCCCTGCTTCTGTAAATACCCAGCAGTCTAAATGAATGAGGGCTACTAATGTAAGCCATGTCTGCTGCCCTGCATAGTACCATCTGGGATTAAAGTTACAGTTTAATATCAGACTCCTTCTCATCAAACACCTCAGCAATCTGAAGGATCTGAGTTGCCATTTGCTTCTGCGATGGAGAAAGTTTGTGAGTTGGAAACAAAATAAAGTCTAGATCAGACAAAGCAGAATTAACAAGAAGCAAACAGGAGATGGCTAGCATGGTGCATGGCTGCCATTTGCGTTCCGTTATGAAACAGTTTTTTGGAAGCACAATCTAGAAGAGAAAAACAAATTCTCATCATCGTTTTTGACGTTTGTTTGTTAGTTTTTTTCCGCTTCATGTGGAACAGACTCAAACAGACCCAAATCCTGTCTGGCATTACCAAGCCACACACAGACACATTGCCATTCCACCACCTCCAGGTTTAAGCGGGATTATTGCAGAGCGAGTTTTTGGATGTTTTGCCGTCAGCGTGCAGTTATCTTCGTCCTTTCAGCTCGTCTGTGAACACTGCGCTCGCACGGCGCAAACGTCTCTCTGTGTGAATTCAGCGGCCGCTGTGATCAGAGTGGATCGTTCCCACGGCTGAACTGAACCCGCCCGGATCTGTTTCTCCTCCGTCTGCGTGCTTCGCCTCCGATATCGTACCACAGACGGTTTCTTATTTAATGAACTGTGCTGTCGATGGCTAAGCACAACGTTTGCTGTCTTGGTTGCAGTGGATACGGTGTCTTGTATTCAGAGCGGTAACCTTGTTCAGCCTATGATGACGCGTGTCTCAGAGCTAACACCGTTGCTATAGAAATGCGTAATTTACCCTCCGACACCAGGGCCCAGACTGCCGGCAGATTACGGTTATGACATCATCAGTCACACCACCCAGAGCGGCCGCAAAACGCACCCGTTTCGGATGACTGTCCGCTTTCTCGAGGTTTACGAGAGCTGCCAGCGTAATCCAGACACACCGCGATCCCCTCAACCTTCAGGCCCTGGGAGAAAGCAGGGCACTTATCCCTCACACTCTCTCTCGCTCTGCCTACGCAAATTCAATCAGACACACGGGTTATGAAAGCATCCATAAAGCCCGATGCCACAGCTGTCCCGCGCTGCCCGTGTGCGTCTCTCTCTCTCTCTCTCGAACCCGCTCCCGTGGCCACCAGCCTGCCGTGAGCCGGCACAGGCAGCACAGCCACCAGGGCGTGTGTGAGGCTCCGTCTGGGCAGCAGGTCTTCAGCTCCATAGGGTCACTTGGTTCAGTCAGTCAGTCAGTCAGTCTGTCTGTCTGTCTGCCGGTAGCCCAAAACTCTCCCCCAACAACAAGTCTGTCAAACCACAGCCACCGTTTATGTGGATGGGTTGAGAGACGGTCTGGAAATGCTGAAAGGGTCCGTTGATACATTGGGGATTGGCAGGTCTTCAGCTGACCATCAGTGGGTCACTTGTTTCCGTGCAGTCAGTCAGTCATTGTCTGTCTGTCTGGCCTGTAGGAGGAGGAGACCCAAAGCTCTCCCCCTGAAAACCAACAAGACTTTCTGACTCAAACCGGTGTGTTGGTGCAGTTTGCCAAAAGTGTGTCCGTGAGTCCTGAGTGCCAGGGTCGGGCGGGGGCTGGGTTGAGTAGGGCAGGTCAGGAGACGAGTTCATTTCAAGGACACCGTTAAACCCGGGAAACCGGTAAACGGTTTTAATGTCGGCGCTCAGAAACGGCCGTGTGACAGGAAAGGGGGATAGCGTTTACATTGCTTACGTCTGTGTTCGTCTTTTATTTTGTTTAATTTTTTTGTTTTAAAGCCAAGGTGAAATCAAGGACGCGTTTGCGGGCCGTGGGACAAATTACTGTTACCGTCTCCCTGTAGTATCTGTTTGGCACGTTAATGTGAATGTGGACCGGGGATGATGGGGTTAACTGGTTAATGTTACTGTGGCCTGGGGGCGACGGGGTTAACCTGTGTTTGATGTCCCAGCTGAGCCAGAGGCCCACGGTGGAGGAGCTGAGGGAGGCCAAGATCCTGATCCGCTTCAGCGACTACGTGGAGGTGGCCGACGCCCAGGACTACGACCGGCGGGCGGACAAACCCTGGACCCGCCTCACGGCCGCGGACAAGGTGAGCAGCACAGGAAGGGTTCGAGGAGGGGGGGTACTTCTGTGTTTGCGGGTCAATGTGTGGTGCATTTTACATTTGAGGTTGTCATTTTACATTTGAGTCACTGTCTTATCCAGAGCGACTTCCAATAAGTGCATTAAAAATGGCAAGAATAATCACAGCTAGAGCGAGCCAGGACCGCAATGGAAATAAGTCATGTGACTTTATTGCGATATCCTGACGAATTCTTTACAGTCAATCAATCAGTGCAGTAACAACCGAAGCGATTGTAGACAGATGCACAACACACCTATGAAACAAGGAGAGAAATGTTCATGTTAGTATATTATATTTTTATTTTATTTTAGTTTGGCGTTTTTATTTAAGGTCACTGAGACTCATGTGGCAAGGCTTCTCTCTTGCGGAGATGGGGTCAGGAGACTGAGACTCACAGGCAGATGGGGTCAGGGCAGGCTGGGTCAGGGCAGGTGGGGTCAGGGCAGGCTGGGTCAGGGCAGGCTGGGTCAGGGCAGCCCAGAGGGAGGGTCTGGTTGCGCTGCAGTGATGCTGCAGTGGTCAGCTGCAGTGACCAGCGTTTGGAGGCTCATTACTGCATGCTGAGGGATTACAGCAATGAGAGAGACCAGTCTTCCTCTCGCACTCCTCTCCCGTAAGGAGACCCTCACCTGAGGGGAAGGGGTGTGCAGCGCCTCCATCCTGGCGCCTCCTCACATCGTGAGCTCGTGTCCCACGCACCGTGCCTGAGGAAATCAGAGCGTGCGCTGTGCGTTAGCTTCAGTCCTGTTCAGAGCCGCTCTGACACGGAGCTCACGCCCCCGCGGTGTCCAGGTTCTGCCGGGCTCCCAGGGCTCCCAGCAGGGCGAGGTGCACCTCAGGGTTCGAGGAACTCTCTCACAGAGAACGCACGGCGCGAGGGGATCGAACGCTGCCTCGCCGTCGCTCTCCGCAGCCCCGCCCGAAACCCCGGCGGCGAAACGTCCACGATCAGCCAATCGGGAAGCGGCAGGAGCGGTCGCCGGGCAGGGCTTAGCCGCCGGGCGTCCGAATCGGTCGGCGAGAAGCGAGGCGTGCCGCTTATCAGCTCAACAACACAAATGAGCCCCCCCTCGTCGGCCCCCGCCACACACATGGGCTGGCGGGTAAAGCCCTGCCTCCTCTACCCCCGTGCAGGGGTCCTCCTGGGACAGCCCCCCCGCCCGCCTGCACTCAGCTGGGCGCTTCAGGCGGGTTCTGAGCGCGCTGAACGCAGGCTGTGCCAGCAGCTCAGGACAAACACCTCTCTATCTCTCCGTTTGCAGCAGAAAGGGATTATTAGAGTTGCGCTGAAAGTTTTTCTGTTATTTTTTTAGGGTTTTTATTTTTTTTTCTCCCTCGGTTTTGCTTTGCAAAATGTCAAACAATTTCTGAAGCAAATGTATCAGGATCTCTCTCTCTCTCTTTCTCTCTCTCTCTCTATCTATCTCTCTCTCTCTCTCCATTTTTCAAGCTGACACTCAAAAACAATTAGAAAAAAACGGTTTCTGATTTTATCCCATTTTATCCCAATTTAGTAGCCAATTACACCCTCTCTTTTTCATGTCAATCCCCCCCTCGTATTGTGAGTATCGTAGAAAGGCGAAGTATCGTCTCCTCCGAGACGGCACTCACTAAGCCGTCGACCGTAACTCCAGTACTCCAGAGCCACTCCTATACGCAGCGAACTCATATCGGCTTCCCTCCCCCTCCCTGGGCCGGACAGCCAATCGCCGCCCCCTAGTGGCACTCCCAGCCACCGGCCGACTCTGGCGCAGGCGGTGGAATCTAACCCCGGTCGCAGTGGCCAGCGTCGAACGCTGTAACCGCCTTCTCTGTTCTCACCCGTGTCCCGTTTGACCCACAGGCGGCCATACGGAAGGAGCTCAACGAATTCAAAAGCACTGAGATGGAGGTGCACGAGTCCAGCCGCCATCTAACCAGGTAGAGACATCCTGTCCTGCAGAACATCTCTCTCTCTCTCTCTCTCTCTCTCTCTCTCTCTCTCTCTCTCTCTCCCTCTCCCTCTCTCTCTCTCTCTCTCTCTCTCTCTCTCTCTCTCTCTCTCTCTCTCTCTCTCTCTCTCTCTCTCTCTCTCTCTCTCTCTCTCTCTCTCTCTCTCTCTCTCTCTCCTCCCTCTCCCTCTCTCTCTCTCTCTCTCTCTCTCTCTCTCTCTCTCTCTCTCTCTCTCTCCCTCTCTCTCTCTCTCTCTCTCTCTCTCTCTCTCCCTCTCCCCTCTCTCTCTCTCTCTCTCTCTCTCTCTCTCTCTCTCTCTCTCTCTCTCTCTCCCCATCCTTTCCTCCCTCCCCATCCTTTCCTCCCTAATAATAATGATGATAATAATAATAGTATTGTTAATATTCTTATTTCAAGTCATTTCCAAGTGGCAGCCAGTTATTTTTATGATGTATTTCTCAAGCCCTTGTCTCAAAAAGAGAGAGACTGACACACAGACGTGCTTTGTTGAATCTGTGTTTTTATGGTCTGTTATGCAAGAGTGTGATTAAAACCACTTTTAACTTCTGTTGTGCTTTTTAGGTTTCACAGACCATAGAAGTCTACTGTAAGAAGAATGACGTACCCCCCCACACACACACACACACGAAGAACCTTAAGTGCTGAACTGTAAAAGGTGCCCGTGTCTACAATAAGGCCACTCCGTATTTTGAATTGCCTTTTAAAACCCCAAAACATCCTGTACAGTCCCACGGAGATGGTCACTGCAACGATAACAAACCTCCCTGCCCCCCCACCCACCCCCTCATCTACACACTCCAGGAGGAGAGGAGAGGAATGGAGAGGAGAGGAGAGGGGGTCTGCCAACCAGCAACATCAGGTTACGAACTGTGCCGTTCATCACGTCACGTCTCCACCGATCGCCGTGCGTCCTGCCTTCACCACCATATCTTCCTCCTCTCGCTCCTCCCCCTCTCTCTACCCCCCCCAGTCTGGACCATATCCGGGATGCTCTCCCACTCCAGGGGCGAATGGTGGGATGCCCCTCAGCTCGAGACTCCAGTGCAATATTTCCTCTCCAAGCTTGGGAAAACGGCGCCCCCCCTAGAAGCTCTCTCCGCCTACGAGCAGTTACACAACAGCGTTGTTTTACCTACTGCTGACTTGTGACCCGAGAGGCCGCGCGCGCAGCTGTTTGCGGAGTTTTAAGCGCGCTCTCGAGGTGCGAAGACTTTACTTTAACTACAGTGGTGCTGTCGCGCTGTCGTGCGGTTAAGTGGTCGTGGGGAGGAGGGCACTAAACCACTACGTGTTTGATGGAAACGTGACGGTCTGTCGACGGTTTTAGGCGAGGATTTCTTCTTTTTTTAAGAGACATCCTATTTTTTATTTATAATTTTTTTTTTTTTTTTTACAAATTGTTGATTAATTTGTGGCTTTTATCTCGCTAAACCGCTCTGCGCTGTTGGCGTGCGCCGTGGTGCGAGTGTTCGATCGCACGCGAGAGCGGCGGGAAGCTGCCAGGCGCATCGATCTCGGTGCAGGAGTGGAGTCGTCATCGAGGGACTGCTGCCCTCCTTTTCATCCCCCTTTTTTTACTGTTCGGTGTCTGATTTCACCTCTTCACGAGCGCAGCGGGCGTGTGCGAAACCAACGGTCACTCACTGGATTTATCGATCCATCGTAATAAATCTCTCTTCTCTCACTCTATATATCCACGACGATCAGCAATATACTTTCGACTGTAAATAACTGGAAGTCAACTGTCAAATGTACCATATTTTTTGGTTTTGTTGGTTTTTTTGTGTGTATATGTGTTCCTTTAATGGGACTCTCTGGAGATTCATTTTCACATTGTCTGTGATCCACTCTTCTTTTTGAATATCAAATATGTATTTTGGGTATGTTACGGCTCCAGAAGGCACCAGCTTTGAACACTTTATAAAGAGATAAACAGCCGGAGGGCAGCGAACTCCTACGACAGTGTACCTGAGAAGTATGGCTGTGCGTTAAACGATGCGCATTCTAACGATGCGCAATACTGAATGCAGTTTACTTGTCACATACCATGTAGAAATATGAGCGGGATATCTGGACAAAACTACCAGGTTCGAAAAAACAAACAAACAAAAAAAAACATTTTAATGCTTGAAACCAATTCCTTCAAATATTTAACGATATGGCATGTAGCTCATCCCACTTGAGCAAACAAAACACTGAATATTTAATTGGACCAGGGACAGCCATGTCCCAATACTCTCCTGTTTGACGAACGTGAGCATTTGAAACACGCAGCTAATGTTCAGAAACGAAAATGTAGGAAATGTAGGACAAAAGTGATGGCAACCGTCACCCGTGTTTCGGAGTGAACCTGCGGAGAAAGGATCTGTTTTCTGTGCGTGCGTTTGTACCGCATTTGTTTTGTGATTTTTGTCACGACGACGTATACAAAGGAGGAAATGTGTCATTTTGTTGGGTTTAAGAACGTGAATTGAGCAATAATTTTTTTCCTTACATTTGAAATTGTTTTGCTTGCGGGCGGGCAGGCTCAGGGCAGTGAGTGTGTCTCAGCTGCAGCGGTTACTCTTCCAAGTCGTGCGTTTCACCGTAACTATTTAAGCAATTATTACCTCTTAATTTAAAAAAATAATACTTTTGAGTCGATTCACTGTTATTTAATGGCAACGGTTAAGAAGATTGCCACATTTTTGTACTTGCATTTTTTTGTTGTTTTCTTGTAGTGGTAAGATTGCTTTGACGTTGTGAACAAGATTCAACAGAGAAGTGAAACTCTGGCTGCCTTAAATCTTTTTGTGTATGGTTTAGAAACGAGGGGGCACCCTTTCTATGGTCCCAATTTATACCAAAAAAAAAATTTTTTTTTTTAGGGAAAACTTGAATGGTGTGTGCGCGAGAGTTTCTGTCAAAAATGTCTCACCGTATGACACATCTCAGGCCTGGTGGCTCCCATCGCTTCCACTTACTGCTCGCGATACGTTCTTGGTGTAACTTGGGTACCAGCAGTTAACACAGCCATTCCTCCTTCTCTCATTTTCCTCCCGGTAACACCAGAAAGCCCCACGTGCTCCCAGCACTCCCCCGTAGAGCGAGGACCAGACTGCCATGTCGCGTGCGTTGTGGACACCTGTTTACTGGAACTAAACGTTGCCAAACTCGAGAACGCCGAACGACACTTTCACGCCGTGGGTTCTCGTGTGTCCGATGCAATGTTTCAGAGACTCCGTGAGGATATTGTATTGTACAAACTTTAAAAGGAGACAGCCAACTGGTAATACTTTAAAAGCGCCGCTGTATTTGAACTTTACAATTTTGTAGTATGTTAGTTTTGTGCATCTGGAAAAAAATAGTTTTTTCTTAGCCTGAGCCAATGGGGGGGGAAGTATGGGTAATATGGGTCGAGCACCTTTTCAAGCAATTGATTAGACAAATCCCAACACAAGGTTTTGAGCTGTAGTGGATTTACAGCAGATGTGATGAAATAAAAATCAGTAAAACGTGCCCACTTTGGCAGAGGCATACCTTAACCTTTTCTAAGATGTTTCACTGTAAATTTCACACCACTCAGCATCGCTTTATTGTAAAACCCTGCACAGGCACAGTGGGGAGATATCAGCCTTAGAGCTGGCCAGGAGTCATTTAATAATCACTTTACGAACCCCCCATTACTGTATTTTTAAAAGCTGTGACGCATCGTGCAAACAGGTTTTTATTAGCTTGTCTCGATCTCATGAAAGATATGACCGCAAACGTCTCACTTCCTCCTCCTAGGAAAGATTTTAAACGTGACACTCTTATCACGTGTTTTGTCACGCTAAAACATCGGGCGTAGAGGCTCAGATGGCAGGGCCAGAGCAGATGTCGTCCAAACGCTTCTGAAACGTCAGCATAGGAAAGATTGACTCATCGGTCAATTTCTTTTGACTTCTTACTCACACAATCATCGTTCTCATAGGTCCGTCCTCACAGAAGACTCTGAAATGTCGTTTGTACAGTTTGTCTTTGTACAGGAGTGAATGTTGTGACCGTCTCCCTGTACTTCCAGTATTGTACTTTAAAGAAAACAAACTAAGAATAATCTATTGGCATATGAAATCTGTAAATAACACGAATAAACCGAGTCTCTAAATACGTTACACTTTTTTTTTGTACAGGCCGAAACTGCATGTAACTGTTTAACTTATTGTTCGTCTTTAATGATGTATGCAGTTTCTTATATAAAGAAACCTTATTAAAATGTTTTTCAATATTTAAACTGTCTTGCCTTTCATTGTGTTTATATACTCACACTCTCACACACACACACATATACACTCACACGCACCTATACACACTCACATATACACACACACTCACTCACACACAAAAAGATACGAGGAAGAGAAAAATGTGAACACTCAGTGGGCTTGCTTATATTAGTTTATTTTAGTGGCTGAAATTAAATAGTCTCTCTCCCCCTCATGCCCCCAGGGCGTGCTGCGTATCGCGGTCGTTGTAGCGGAACACGCTGCGTATCGCGGTCGTTGTAGCAGAACACGTTGCGGAGCGCGTGTCGAGTGTTACTCGAGTGGAAAGCGGTGAGTCAGCAGAGGTCCGGGGGGGCTGACGCAGGTTGCGTGCGGCAGGGGGGGGGTCAGGGGTCAGCCCGGCCCTCTGTGGGCCCTGCTGCTCCTGTCCCCTCTGCCCGATGACGCCAGCGCCCGCTGCCCCGGGGCGGAGAGTTACGGCGCGCTGCGTAACCCGACAGACTCCCTCTCTCTCTCTCTCTCTCTCTCTCTCTCTCTCGCGCGTGCACACTCGCTCCTGGGCGATGTGATGTGATGTAACCGGAGCTGGACCCAGGCCCTGTAACCCAGAGGGCTTGTGGGTACAGCTCCCCGATAGTTCCCTGTTACAAACCTTAATCTCCTCATTACTTACATTGATATTTTTCCCCGTTTTTCTCCCAATTTGGTTGCCAATTATACCCTCTATTTATCCCCCCCCAGCCAAATGGAAAGCCAAATGCCGCCCCCGATCGGGGCTGATGACCAGAGCTGTTCTGGTAGAGACGCAGTTTTCAAACCACCTCCCGAATCTCCTCATGAAACACACTGCTGTATGATTAGATGATTCACATGAAAATGTGCCGTCTGCTAAGCCAATAACTAATAACTGTTCACATGTTACACATCTCTCATACACACTGTACAAATACACCCCCCCCCCCAAGCGTTTGACCTTGTGGCTGTGAGTCCAAGGTGAAGCCAGTGTCTGTGATTGGGTTTTTGGGGGAACAGGGCCCCAGGTCTTCTCCCTCCATCAGCACATTTCAGGAAGAGAGGGAAGAGGGAGGGGCAACGCCAGTCAGACGCCCTCGTGTGTTAACCAGCCGTGATTGGTGCGGGTTGACTGGGCGTGGCGATTTGGTGCGTGCTGATTGGGCGTGGTGGCGCAGCGGGGGGCGTGGCTACACAGAATGCATGGGAGTCCCACAGTACTTGTGCCACAGGTCGATGGCTTTGGTCACGATGGCGTCCGTGTTCTCCTGTGGCATCTGAAAGACAAGAAGACGACCGATCGGTCCGTTAAAATGCATTTCCTAGAGGGGTGGCGGATAGCGCTCTAGCACACTTTGGCTGGTCTGATACGCTGCCTGTCAGGGACACGGTTCGAAACCCATGTCTCTACCAGACTGGCCCTGGTCGTCAGCCCCGATCGAGGGGGGGGGGGCGTTTCGCTGTCCGCCCCAGGGGGAGGGTGAGCCGGCTCGGGTCCGCCGTGAAGCACGTAAGGGAGTCTCCAGAACGTGGGTGGGGGTGAATTCCGTCTCGAAGGAAGCAGAGTTTGCTGCCCTCAGAGAATTAGCTTGTCTCGTAGAGACGAGCGGCAGACTCGTGTGGGGGAGGGTAAATCAAAATAAGTAGAGGGTGTAATTGGCTACCAAATTGGGAGAAAAACAGAAAAATCTGTCTTTTATATTTTCTGTTTTCTGCAAAGCATCTTGGTGACAGTGCTCTGTAAAAAAGCACTACAAATAAAACTGAATGTTTACAAATGCTTTGTAAAAAAATCACTGGGTGGGCCTCCCGGGTGGTCTAGCGGTTACAACATTCGACGCTGCCCACTGCGACCGGGGTTCAATTCCATTGGCTGTCCGCCCCAGGGAGGGGGGAGCGACAGGGAGTTCGCTGCGCTCAGGAGTGGCTCTGTAGTAGACCGGAGTTACAGTCAACAGCCTGGCGAGTTCAGTCAGCTATGACAGACTCTCCACATCACTTGGTTACAGGATATTTCATACGGTGCGACACAGCGAGATGCAGTACCCGGCATCCAGAACCGCCGTCTCCGTCTCCCTTCTCTACATCTCTCTCTCGCGATTACGGAGGAGAGGGTGTGGAAGCAGAGGCCTGCAGCGTCTAACACTCTGAGCGCGAGGAAACGCTCTTCAAACCCTGCTGCGCCCTGAGTCACAGCACAAAGACAACCTTCAGGGAGCGTGCGCGAGAGAGAGAGAGAGAGAGAGGGTGATGTATCGATGCGATGAGCCTCAGGGTTGTGTAAAATGCTTACAGAGGCTGGTATTGATTTCATTTATTCAATTATTTGCTTGGCAGACGCACCTTCCACAGTGATCTGCAACGCTCACACACTCCTTCCCGTACGGTTAAGGAATACTGCCACAGTGTCAATTGAGGGCATACAGAGCACAAACACCTTCTTTTTTTTTTTTAGATTTTTCTCCCAAATTTAGTAGCCAATTACATCCTCTCTTTTCATGTCAATCCCCCCTCGTATTGTGAGTTTGCTGCCGTAGCCCTGAGACCGGCAGTGACAAAGGTGAAGTATCGTCTCCAGTACTCCAGAGCCACTCCTATACGTCGCAAACACATGTCGGCTTCCCTCCCCCCTCCCTGGGGCGGACAGCCAATCGCCGCCCCCTACTGGCGCTCCCGGCCAGAGCTCTCTGGCGTGCCCGGTGGAATCGAACCCTGGTCGCAGTGGCCAGCGTTGAACGATGTAACCGCTAGACCACCCGGGAGGCCTCACAAACACCATTTTAAACTGAATTAAAGTGTGTGGGGGGGGGGGGGGGGGACAGGAATATGCACAGCCTGCTGGAGGTCATAACCCAAGGTCCATAACCGCCACGCACGCCAGTACGCCGTGAATCTTGCCTCGATCGCTGTGGCACCCTGTGCGTCTGCCCGGGTCTGTGGGACTTTCTGCCCCAATAAGCAGCCCCTCCGCTGGGAGAGTCAGGCGGAGGGCAGTGAGCTCACCCCATCTGAGCCTTCATTAGCGGGAGGGGGAGGGGAGGGGGTAGGGCCCTGGGGCTTTTGTTTTCAGCGTATAAATATGCTGCACCCGGATAATGAACGGGATAATGGGCTGACGTGCTAACGTGCTCCGCACCTGGAGCCCTGCTGGGGAAGTGGCGCGCTCGAAACGTTTTTGCGTCACTTTGCCGCAAACGCCGTCACCCATATACAGCTTTATATTCGCGCCCACCGACTCGGCTGTTTCTGACCGCCGGGACAGTTACCGCTCCTTCTCCTCCTTGTTCTTTTATTGTTTTGTTTTTTTAAGTTCTTGCAGATAAAAAATTTCCAACAAAAAAAAAAAAAAAAAAAAAAAAAAGGTAGTCGGGTAACAATGGGGTTGAACGTACATTACACAAGGAGAGGGACACAACATAACGGGTTTAGATCATATTTCAAAACACAAGACAGAAGTCTGTTTTTTCCCCCTGTTTTCTCTTCCTCGCGCAACTTCTTAATTCCTCTTAAATTAGATTGCGGAGGAGTGTGAGACAGTTAGCCTCCTCGTTCCTAAGCCATGCTCAAAATGATTTCTCACGTGCCACTAACTTTGTAGTGAGATGTTGCTGATGATGCGGTTTACAGGGCTCACTCATACATGTCTGACCCGGGCTTGTTTTTGGCTCGACTTTTACACAAACTACCCTCTACGGCTTGTAGTCTCAGCTGCAAAACACAATCTTCTCATTACATCATAGTGCATAATAACATTTATAAGGAACATACCGGCTAAACATTATAATAATCCACTTTCCATTAACTTTCATTTAATCTGATTACCATGGAAAACCCCTACTTCAATGGGTTTTCCCCAAATTGTAAGAACTTCGCATGCGTCAACATTTGAGTCAGGCACCATAAAGCCAGCTCCAGTTGCCATGGCTCCGTTTGGGTCCTACGCTACCTGTAGGAATCAGGAAGTGCTGGCGCAGCATCAACCGACCCGGAAGTAACAGGGTAACTTGCAGCTCCCCCAAACAGAAGGATAAATAAAATAAAGATGTTTGTAATGCAAAATACAATGTGTGTATGCTTTTACAGTATTTACAGCGCAACTGTGTTCGCGTGTGCACTTCACGAATGCACTTCACAGTTAGAGCGTTAAATGTTTGGTGATAAACTTTTAGGTAGCATTTTAGCTAGCTAGCTTAGCTCCTGTTTGAATGAATGGCTAAATGAATCAGGTGTAGAAACGAACTTGTATAAATGAAAACGGTGTTCATAAGGCCCATCTGAGGGCCCATCTGTGGTGTGTGTGTGTGTGTGTGTGTGTGTGTGTGTGTTTGACCTTGCTGCTCACTAGTGACGTGCTACTTCGTCACACACACACACACTAATTAAAATGGCCCTAGCATTTTTATTTTTTAAATGTTTTTCTCCCAACATTTTACCTCTATTTTTTATTTTTTGCAACGAGTCCGCCGCCCGTCCTGAAAGACCTCAGACACCTTGACGGAGATCAGACTCCATTAATTCCCCTGAACGGAGGCGGACAGAAAGCCTATAGATGGTGAACATGGACACACACCGCAAAGCACTAACCGCTGGGCCAATTAATTGCTTTATGAAAGATCAAATTTATAGTTTGAACATGAACAAAACATTTTTTAAAATTTATAGTTTTTGGACAATTTTCCCCGTTTTTTTTTAACAATTATCCCCTCTATGTTCAATTCCCAGGTGGAGGGCACTGCCGTTGTACCCTTGAGCTAAAGGTACTTAACCCTGAATTGCTTCAGTAAAATATCCAGCTGTATAAATGGATTGTATGTAAAGAAATGTAAACCGTGTAAGTCGCTCTGGATAAGAGCGTCTGCTAAATGCCTAAAATTTAAAATGTAATCAATTTCAAACGAACGGTGTGGTGCTGCAGGCTGACCCGGGGGGAACCCGTGAGGAACACCGGGGGGTACTCACGTTGCTAAGGAACTGGACGACCGTCTCCGGCCTGCTCATGCCCATCAGCATGATCTTGTAGCTCAGCAGAACCTCCACGGCAACGAACACCAGAATCTTGCAGGAGCCGCTGATCACCTTGTCCCAAACTCTGCATCGAGGGCGGCAGTGTAGTGTAGTGGTTAGGGGGGAGCTGGGCTTGTGACTCAGAGGTTGCTGGTTCGATTCCCAGGTGGGGCACTGCTGTTGTACCCTTGAGAAAGGTGCTTAACCTGAATTACTTCAGCAAAAATATCCAGCTGTGTAAATGGATTGTATGTAAAGAAATGTAAACTGTGGATAAGAGCGTCTGCTAAATGCCTAAAATGTAAAGGGGGAAACAGTATGAATATGCAGCACTGTCCGCCCCCCTCCCCCACTCTACTTGCCTTCTTCTACAATTTCTATTTCCTCTTAAAAGTATTTCTCTACAATTTCTGTGTTTCTGTGGGAAAAAAAACTCAGTTCTGTAACAAGGAAGGCCGGATGGAAACTGCTGGGCCTGTGTGGGAGACAGAGAGTGTGTGTGTGTGTGTGTGTGTCTCTGTGTGTGGGAGACTGAGTGATCAGAGCAACTGAGCTTCAAATCACTCCACAGTCGTTCATCCTGCTGTTCACGAATGTTATTCTCCTCATTTGTGCACAGTAATCAGCCTCGTTTGTATCTGGTTCCCAGAGTCACTATTCAGAATGAAGCAAAAACAAAAACGAAAAAATATAAAGGATCCTAAAATGTATTCTACAGACGCCCTTCCAGGGTATGAAATTGAAATTTAGATAAAAGCCATGTATACATTTAGAAGTGCCTATTTCAAGGTTTTAATAGTACTTGATAGAATAAATCGACACATTTCACACAAATTATTTGTAGAAATTGTGTGTAGAAAATTGGCCATTGCTCATAACCAGTGGGGGGGTGCTTGGCGTTAAAAGGCAGAAACAGGAAGCGCTTCCTCCAAACATTCTTTACTCTATAGAAGTCGCTGGTGTGCCATTTAATACTCCGTTGCTTATCTGGTTCGTTGGCATCCTAGTTACCATTAAAAAAATGTAAAAATTCAAATAAACGAGTGAGTGGAGGGGCCGTGTGGTCTGGCCAGTGCCGCCACCTAGTGGCACTCCCGGCCAGAGCCGAAACTGACACGACAGGTGGAATCGAACCCCGGTCGCCGTGGCTAGCGTCGAACGCTCTTACTGCTAGACCATCCGGGAGGCCCTTGGTGCAGGGTGCACTTCTAACCCTAATCCCATCCCAGGTGCCCCTGGTCCCCGGTTACCCAGAATCCTCCTCACCTCTGCAGGCTGGACTCGGGCAGGCAGCCGGCGAAGGACCGGCGGAACCACAGGTGGTACGGGAGCTTGCTCAGGGCGCTGCAGGACTTCAGGTGGGCCAGCAGTCTGCTGTCCTCCAGGCTCAAATAGTGCTCCAGGCTCTTGGGCTAATCCAGACAACGACAAAAACACAAACACATTCTCCATTCACGTGCTAATTGACATGACACAGAATGCAGGAGTGGCACTGCAAACAAAAGTCAAAACTGGGTTTTGCGGAAGATCGCAAGTACTCGGTCAGGACCGTGGAATCACTTGTGATCTTCTGCAAGAGACTCAAAACCCACCTTTTCAGACTCCACTACCACTGAATTATGTACATCTAGCTAATTGTCATCACCACTGCCTACATGTTTAATACTGCTTTTTGTATATGTATACTTGTTTAAATCTTCCTCGCTCACAAAATGGAGACTGAGATAATGGTCAACGTGGGCTGAATCAAACAGAGAGGTGTGTCTGATTCTACCCCCTCCAATCTCAGAGACATGGATAAGGGTAGGGTGGGTATCCAGCAATGTGGACAGGCTTTAGTTTTAACCCCGCCAAATTGGAGACTGTGAAGGAGAGAAACACACGCCTGTAGCACCTCGGTCTCATGGCTGTGAGGCGTTGGCTGAGACTATTTTCATGCCGCTTGTTTTAACCGCCGAACGGCCTGGTGTGATCAGGAAACCCCCCGTTCCTCTGAGTCCCCAATGCCATGCACTGGACATGCCCACGCTGCAGCTAACCACAAACGGACAACTGAGCTTCCTCTTTCCTCCTCATGAGAGGTGCTTTCCAGGCCACTGGATACCTAAGCAGCACAGTCTCTTCAAGAAGATAAAGATTCTCACAACGCAAGGCTCTTCAGGCCCTTGAGTTTAAATACTTGTGTGCTTGTTAAACGCTGGTGGCCGCTCAGTCTGGGTGAGACGTGTTCCTCCGAGCCTTCTCGAGCCGTGAGAGAATATCTCATCTCAGGGGACAGTCTGCCAGGGCTCACTGACGACATGTCTCCCCTTCAGCACTCACTTTCACCTCTCAGACCTACCAGGTGTGGTATCGAGTCTCCAAACTTGTTGTTGAATTGATTAACGAAGCACTTTATCAGCCAATAGCAGTCCACGGGGTCTTCCACTATCTCCTCCATGGCTCTCCCTATGGCCAGGAAGTCTTCATCCTCCTCATCCTGGGGACCAGATATTTATTTACATATGTATAAATGAGTGTGCACATATGTGTGTGAAGTGTGTGTGCATGTGCTAGTGCGTGTGTGTGTGTGTACGCGCATGTGCATGTGTGCGTGCATGTTTCTGTATTTGCACATGCACAGGCACGTGTGTGTGTGCATGAGAGCGTGTGTGTGGGTGTGTGTGTGGGTGTGTGCGTCTGTGTGTGTGTGTTTATGTGTGTGTGTGCACGCATGTGCATGTGTGTGTGTGTGTGTGCGTGTGCGTGCATGTTTGTGTATTTACACATGCACGTGTGTGTGTGCGTGAGAGCGTGTGTGTGTGTGTGTGTGTGCGTTTATGTTTATGTATGTGTGTGTGTGTGTGTGTGCGTGTGCGCGTGTGCATGTGTGTGTGTGGTGTATAGTGTGTGTGTGTGTGCGTGTTCGTTCCTCACAGGTGGCGAGAGCTCGGAGCGGCGGGGCAGCTCCTGGGCCTCCAGCTGAAACATGCGCAGGTACACCTCCACCTGGGGCGTGGCTCCGTGCAGGAAGCGCATCACCTGCAGCGCCCCCAGCACGTCCCGGTACTGCTCCCTGCGGTAGCCCGCCACCAGGGCCTGCGAGTCGCTGTGAGGGGGCAGGATGCCTGAGCAAAGAGACGGGACCAGCGTCAGCACTGTGAGCCAGCCACCCACCCACACAGCAACCAGCACTGTGAACCCACGCAGCAACCAGCACTGTGAACCCACGCAGCAACCAGCACTGTGAACCCACGCAGTAACCAGCACTGTGAACCCACACAGCAACCAGCACTGTGAACCCACGCAGTAACCAGCACTGTGAAACACCCACCCACCCACCCACCCACCCACCCACACAGCAACCAGCACTGTGATCTACCCACTCCACCCACTGATCCACACACATACACACCCACACCCACGCAGCAACCAGGACACCACCACTGTGTCTTCACGCCTACAGATGGCAAGCCTTGCCCATCATACTCAATTTCCTGTGTGACTACTAAAGTTGTAACAGTGTTTTTCCCCAATGAAATGGCATTGGTATATACATAGATCACCTGTGTACTGTGGGCAAGGTGCCTCTGTGGGTAAGGAGCGATGGAGTACCAGACAGCACAGTGCAGTCAGCATGCGACAACGAATCGACCTGCTTCACATTCCCTTACGGCGGTATGAAGGTGAGCACGCACACACTGTGCCCTCCAAGTCTGTCACAGCGTGAAGACGCAGCCACGGTGCTACTCCAGTGCAATAAGTGGAGGCATGTGGCATTCCTGCTACTCGTAATGAGTTCAGATTGTAGAAAGTGAGATTAATGCAGAATAATTAAGTGCAGTAGTATTAGTACAGTTGCAGAAAGTGCTGGGCTACCCATAAGCTGTGGCTGTAGATGCAATTTAATTTGGTCGAGAAAGACATCCTTGACAGGATGCTGTCATAAAAAAAAAAAATGACACATCAAATCTAACGTCAGTAATCTTTTCCAGTAGAGCTCTGAACAAATAAATCCGCTGCAAATCACGAGACAAGCCTGACACTGAAGTCCTGCGAAAAATCGACTTCATTAATTTACGTTCCGAGATGGATTTTTTTTTTTTTTATATATATATATATGTGAACTCTGTCCTCTGCCTCGTGGTGTATTAAAGGGTTTAGGGGCCGGTGGATTACCGGAGACAGCCCATCTCTCCCGAGCCTGGAACACGGAGTACCTTCAGAACCGAGAGGTTCAGAGCGACCGCGTATCAGAGAAGGGGGATATAATTAAAGCCCATTATTGCTGACGACAGCCTGAGAGAGTCCTGAGTCAGACAGGCGTGAAATTATTGCAGATTTCTCTGCCTGCTCGCGGCCCCTACACCCCCAATCACGTGCGTCTGCAGCTCCCTCGCCGTGTGACGGCTCGGTCAAGTCGGCCCTGTTTGTAAGGACTGGTGGGTTATTCTCCGGCACTGGGCAGCTCTGGTCCTGGAGGGCACTGGGAGGGCAACGGCTGTCCTTCCGAAGGTTTATGACTCTTTTTAATGGAAGGGCCCCTTCTCCGATCTTTATTGGTTCAGTCGAAATGCCCAAGCTGAATCATGTGATCAACTGTACGGCTGGAACAAGAGGCTGAAGACTGATAATATTGAACCCCGTATAAAAACATCTTTTCTTTCCCAGTGTTACAGGTATGATCAGACGCCTGCAATGATGTCTAAGTATTACTGCACTGATCTTGTGCGCTCTATGATTGTTCTTACCTTGTATTAATGCACATCTTGTAAGTCGCTCTGGATAAGAGCGTCTGCTAAATGCTTAAAATGTCAATGTAAAATGTAATATGAACCCGGATCCCCTTGGGTAGGGGGGAGGTGAAGAGTAGGATTGCGGAGGGTTTGGGGATTCTCTGGCAAAAGGTGTGGGATGTAGACAGAAAGGGGAGACATTTATATTCTATTCAGAGAGGGGTGGGGAAGGGAGGCCCTACATTCGGGAGCAGGCGGGAGGGGGTATTATTGGCCAGGCTGAGGTTGGGGCATTGTGGTCTGAGGGCTGGATTGTTTGTAGTGGGTAAGTGCGAGGATGGACTATGTGATATGCGCCAGAAAGAGTTAAACGTGCTTTTAGACTGGGGTAATTATTCAAGGGAGCGCAGGGACATGTACAGATTTGGCGAGCGTCGGCGTGACTTCCTTCTCTCTTAAATCACTGTTGGGACCAAGTGAGAATATGTCAAAAGTGTATCAGCGTGTCCTGAACCTCCTTTATGCCACTGGTCTGCATGCCAGGGTGTAAGAAGTGTGTTTTCTTTTTTTTCTTTCCTTTTGAGTTTATAGTGCTGAGTATCTTCCGGACCTGTGGGGGGCAGTAATACGCGTACAAGCGTTTTTATCTGCCATTAAAAAAGGAAACGAAGAAGAAGATCTTGAACTCGGGGTTGAGATGCCAGCCTTTAAGCTTCCAATCAAACAGCACACCTCTCTTTGTAGAACCCACAACCCCCTCCCCCAGAATCATTAATACGGTAATAGGCGAGTGACTAATTAAAAGGTACATTCAGCTTCAGCTACTAAATTAATTAAAATTAATTCATTAATACAATGCATATATTGACCTGACAGTAACCTCGTCAGGTAAGAGGCCCTGGGTGGATAATGTCATCAAACGTTATAACATATTGACCAACATGTTCAGCCATCTGTCTTGGGCGTAAGATCCACAGCCGTTTACGAGGGTAGACTTACAAGAGGTTAGAGCGACTCACCCAGCAGCACCTTCCAGACATGGATGCGGTACATGGACGGAAGAGGGAACCGCTGGCTGAACGTGCAGAGTTTCTCAACATCTGACAAGAAACAGACCAAAAAACAAATTAAAACATTTATAAAATATACATCATTTAATATAATATGTCTGTTGTAAATCACCGGGGGGGGGGCGGAAATAACGTCTAATAATGTCACATTACTCCAATCTTGGCTTCTTTGAATTGGCTCGCAGTTGAGTTTAGAATTGATTTTAAAATTGTATTAATAACTTACAAAGCAAGGCATGGTTCGGCTCCAGAATATATCACTTTGTGCCTGTATTCCAGCAATACAGCCTATGTGCTATATAAATAAATTACAAATAATGATAAATCGGTTCTGTGTGGCTCAGTAGGTAGAGCACAGCGTTAGCAACGCTTAGGTTGTGGGTTCAATTCCCACTGGGACCACATATACTGAAAAATATATGCATTCACTACTGTAAGTCGCTTTGGATAAAGGCGTCTGCTAAATGGCATATGTTATGTTATGTTAAAATAAAATAATAAAAAAGTGTCAAATCATAGCGTACCAAGAGGATTATCTTTCAGGAGGATTTCCAGGGATTTCTTCTCCTCCACCCCTCGAAAACCCACTTTCTCATAATAAGCTGAGCGGAAATTTCTCTGTGGGTCCTCTGCCATGGCTTTTTTCCTGAAAGGGGAACAATGTATACCTTTTAGACGCAAGGTTATTGTAACAAGCTTCTGGGATACAGTTTAACATGATACAGCCTTAAAACGACTCGCTACAATATTCGTAACAATTTATGTTGGTTACTTGGACGTAGCGGTCAGCTTTGTGTTGACATGTTGCTGGCTAACTTCATCTAATGTTACTCTTAGTTCAATCATTTGCAATCATCTAACGTTAGTTAGCCACATATTTTAAATATACCTGACTCTGGAGTCAACATGGCAAGGTAGCTAGAGCTGTCTACTAAACGTAACACTGTTCACAAAAGAGAATAAGTTACATGTCCCTTGTGTAAGCCAGCTCGCAAGCTATATTGTATATTGTACGACTGTCAATGTTAGCCATGGTGCACGGAACTTAATTTGGTTTGGACGTGTGTGCCAAAGGTACCGTTACATAGACCCATCTAGCTAACACCAGCTAACGTCGGGCGCATACCTTTGTTGTTGTAGGCCTCACGACATCCACGCACTCCTAGTGCGCAAATGTCCACACACTATGGTCTATGCGCGGGCTGGATTTGATCGTGAGAATCTCTCCTCAGCAAGTTATGCGTCAAAATCCTTCCTGGAAATGTCACCACCAACGGATATGACGTGCCCTTTCACCGTACAAAAAATATTGTTGTTGTTGATCCATGAACATTTTTATATTTCGTTATATAAATCTAAATAGCGTAGCATAGTAGACTACCTCGCTTGCTTCAGATTCCAGCTACATCTGTAGTTTTTTTTTCTATCGCCAGAAGATGGCGCACGATAACAATGTGTAATATGCTATTCATAATAATGTGGATTAAGCAGCGATTGCATTAACGCAAAATGACAAGTAATGCCTAATGGTATATTTGTAGATATATTTATTTCTATATGTCAACACATTTCTATTAATGTAGCAACCACCAAATATCCTGGGCACAGTCTCAACTAGCGGGCGGGTGGTGCAGTGGATAGCACTACAAGACGGTCATGGGTTCGAATCCCAGCCGGGGCCTTTCTGTGTGGAGTTTGCATGTTCTCCCCGTGTCCGCGTGGGTTTCCTCCGGGTACTCCGGTTTCCTCCCATAGTCCAGAGACATGCACGTTAGGCTAATTGGAGAGTCTAAATTGCCCTGTAGGTATGAGTGTGTGAGTGAATGGTGTATGTAGTGCCCTGCGATGGATTGGCGACCTGTCCAGGATGTACCCCTGCTTCTCGCCCAGTGCATGCTGGGATAGGCCTCAGCCCCCCCGCGATCCTGACCAGGAATAAGCAGGTTAGATAATGGATGAATGAATGAATGAATGAACAGTCTGAACTAGCTCTTTCATTGGTGCGGCAGTTGTGTCAGCCACGAGCCCTCTTGTTGTTTTCCCCCATCTGTGTTTGTAATGTAATGTTATGTAAGCTTCTACCGCACTGGAGCTCAAACCACGTGTGTGTATGCAAGACTGGGAACAGGATGTGGTCTAAATGGAGACTAGTCTCAATGAATATGGGAAGTTTTTATTTTTTTACATTTCAGTAAGGCCAAACAAACACGTGTTGGTCAAATATATATATATGTATATATGTCATTTAGCAGACGCGTTTATCCAAAGTGACTTACAGTAGTGAATGTATACATTCTTCAGTATATGTGGTCCCGGTGGGAATCGAACCCAAAACCTAAGCATTGTCAGCGCCATGCTCTACCTACTGAGCCACACAGAACCACATATACCGGCACTTTTCGGCGTCGGTCATGCCAAAATAATCACAGCAGATTAACCCTGTTAACGTTTCAACTTGTAGAATGAGTTTAATATGTCATAGTTTAATATGTCATGACACAAGATTCCAAGCTTTAGCCAGACGTTCTCTCACTCATAAAAATAATATTTTAATTTCGCGTTTGAGTCGTTGTTATGTTACACTACGGCACATACAGTAGTATCATTCCTAAAAAGAAGTGGTTAATATTATATTCCTACAGTACCTACTTGTGTCCGATCATGTATTTGCACATTAAAGTCCAGCAGAGGGCATTATATAACTGCTGGAGGTATTTTTTTTACCGTCACCGAGTCAAGTCCGGAGAAGAGACGTAAAAAAGATGGCGTCCTAGTTATACAAACTCAATCTCATCTGCATCATTCGGTGTCCCAAGTAGTTGGAGTTTAATGTAGCCGTCAGTGAGCACAGACTTTGAATGTGAATAGTATTACTGCCTCTCGTTTGCACGCACGTCCACGGCCCCTCCTGCTCAGCAAGGCGTTTATTACAACACGCAGAACCGCCTCCTCTCGTGATTTGTAAGCTGACAACCTAACTCAGCATCACGGTGAGGACTGGCGGCAATACATTATTTTTATATTCAACCGACACTGCGATTTCAACGCTCGGTTTGCTCAAATGTTTTTGTTTTTTTGCTTGGGGGCTTCTGTGCCAATCACAATCGAGTGCGTTAATGGCGTCATTTCATGGGAAGCACACCCATTTTTAGTCATCCACCAAAACAACCGGTTTTCTTGGGGGTGGGGCTTGACGGGAAATTGAGTCATATTTCACACGGCCCCCACGGAGCACAGGCAAGAAAACAATACGTTCCCCAGAAAGCGACGCGGCTGGTCAGCAGCCACCTCCCTTGCGTCACCTCGTGAATATGAAATCGCTCTCGCTTGCGTAGAATGTCGGCAGACGTTCATTACATATTCTTGCATACAATTTTATAATAAATGAGACACGGTCGCGTCCCTCCCTCCCTCCCCTCTCTCTCTCTCTCCGTCCCTCCCGCTTTTCACTTAGCTGGAGTTTCTCCTTGCAGATAACGTTAGTCTCCATTATGGCGATACCGATGGCAACGGTGTGGCGCCGAGAGAAGCGAAACAACTGTAAGCTTTGCTAGCGTCGCTGAGCTAGCCACCTCCGTTTGAAGAATGTAACCGTGCGAAGTGTAACCAGCTGCGGGAGTGTGTCTGGCGTGCGTTCGTTCCTCCTTTTTTATTTTCGTTGTAATTTATTTTAAAGTATTAATTCGCTACGTAGCTGCGATATTTTTGCTCCACTCGCGGGAGGGGGGATGGACGCTGCACGGTCCCAGGCGTTCGGGGCAAACAGGTTGGCAGGGGAGGATTTCTTGACGAAGGCGACGATGGTCCCGACGGCGACAATTGAGTCGGAAACGGGCAGAATAAGTGCCAGTAAGTTTGCGAAGCCCGGCAGCGGTGCACAGTGCGCAGCGGACGAGTACGATGGCGGAGGCGGGGGAAGTCGAAACCAGAGAGCGAAGGGCTGGCTGTGCCTCTTCGCCCTGCGATAAGCAATGGAAATCACCAAATCCAAGCTGCTGGCGTTCCCCAAATCACCACCACCGCCAATAACACCACCGCGAAAACATCTACTAACGCCTGCGGCTCGTCCAGCAGCAGCAACATCAACTCGCTGCTGCTGCTGCGAAGGCGGAGGCTGAAGAGGAATGTCTCAGCCGCGGCCACAACAACTTCTGCGACCTCCGCCTCCTCCACCACCACCTCCACCTCCACCTCCTCCTCCTTCTCCTCCGGGGGCAACAAGACGCACACCGGCGCGCCCCCGGGCCCCTCGTCGTCGCTGAGCACCCGGAGCCTGGACCGCAAGGTGGTGCTTCTCCGGCAGCGGCTCCAGACGATGCAGCTGCAGCCCGCGGACCGCGAGTGGGTGCGCGCCGACCTGCAGCGGGGCTGCGTCCACGTGCACGACCGGGCGGCGCCGTCGCACCTGCGGCCCGTGCTGTGCACGCTCGGGACGGGCGCCGGCGAGACGGCACGTCGCCTCGGCCAGGTGGGCAGCAAGGGAGGGTCCGTGCTGCGGGTGATCGGCAAGGGAGGGGGGTTAGGGAGCCCCGGAGGGAGCCCCAGCCCCGCCGACCGACCGACTGCAACGGGAACTGCGGCGCGAGATACGGCGGCTTCGGTGACGCCTGCCGGCAGCGCCATGGGGTCAACCGGAATGGCAGCGGCGTGGCCAAGTCTCGAGGCTCGGATTCCCTGACACGCCGCACGGGCGAGCCGTCTCTGGCTCCGTGTGCCGGTGACAGCACGAGGTTACCGCTGTCGCCGAACGACGACGACAGCCAAAACCACCAGGATATAAACGGATTCGCGCCGCCCGGCTCACTTTTGGACGGCGTGGCGGCAAGTGCCGGCAAGTCGTCGGGCGTAATAACTGTGCATCTGGGCCACAACAACGCCGAGTCCCTGGTCGACGAGGAGTCGGACTCGCGCCACAACGGGGCGGGGGACAGCTGCGGGCTCAACTCCGGCTCGGACGTGGACAGCAGCACCTGCGACGACCTGAGCTCCGGGGCTCAGCTCGGCGGTCACCGGGACTCGCTGAGCGACGGCATGGTCCTGGGCACGGAGGCGTCCATCCTGCGCCCGCCGGGAGACCGCGCCACGGAGGGCCTCGACCCGTTCGCCAGCTCCTCCTCGGACGAGCTGGAGCTCGACTGCACCACCTCGGGCCTGGCCATCGACTCCATCATCATCGCCCAGCGGTTGGAGAGGCTCCGCGCAGACAACACCACCACCTCCTCCTCCTCCGCGGCTGGCAGCAGCGGCAACAGCAACAACCACGACGACGCAGTCAACGGCAGACTTTGTGGGGGCGAACTTTCAAACTGCGCCGAGGAAGAGGAGGGTTTGCAGAGAGCGAGGAGCGGCCAGGAAGCGCTCGGCCCGGGCGAGCGGCAGTTCAGCAGCAGCAACTCTCTCTCGAGGCCTCTGACCGGCAGCGCGGCTGTCAGGCATGGTGACCCGAAGTACCCCGGCTGTGTGCCGAGCGGCTCAGCGGCGGCCGAGCGCGGCCCCTTCACGCCGACGCTCTACGTGCAGATGCACGGCGAGGCGGCCAGGAGGCTGGGGCAGGACGAGAGGCCGCTGCAGATCCAGAATGACTACCTGTGCAAACTGGGATTTAAGGACCCGTGGAGGGTGCAGGAAGAAGGCATGGACTCCGAGATCGGCTGCCTGATTCGTTTCTTTGCAGGTAACGTAATCGACACGTTTTTAAAAAAATATGTTTTTTTTGCTGGCTTGCTGAAACCAAAGTAAACTATATTCCAGGTAATTGAAGTGTCTCTGTGTGTCTCAGTAGGTAGAGTGTGGTTCTGTGTGGCTCAGTAGGTACAGCGTGGTTCTGTGTGTCTCAGTAGGTAGTGGCGTAGGTTCTGTTCTGTGGCTCAGTAGGTAGAGCGTGGTTCTGTGTGTCTCAGTAAGTAGAGCGTGATTCTGTGTGGCTCAGTAGGTAGAGCGTGGTTCTGTGTGGCTCAGTAGGTAGAGCGTGGTTCTGTGTGTCTCAGTAGGTAGAGCGTGGTTCTGTGTGGCTCAGTAGGTAGAGCGTGGTTCTGTGTGGCTCAGTAGGTAGAGTGTGGTTCTGTGTGGCTCAGTAGGTAGAGTGTGGTTCTGTGTGTCTCAGTAGGTAGAGCGTGGTTCTGTGTGGCTCAGTAGGTAGAGCGTGGTTCTGTGTATCTCAGTAGGTAGTATGGTTCTGTGTGGCTCAGTAGGTAGAGCGTGGTTCTGTGGCTCAGGTTGGTTCTGTGTGGAGCGTGGTTCTGTGTGGCTCAGTAGGTAGAGCGTGGTTCTGTGTGGCTCAGTAGGTAGAGCGTGGTTCTGTGTGGCTCAGTAGGTAGAGCGTGGTTCTGTGTGGCTCAGTAGGTAGACCGTGGTTCTGTGTGGCTCAGGAGGTAGAGCGTGGTTCTGTGTGGCTCAGTAGGTAGAGCGTGGTTCTGTGTGTCTCAGTAGGTAGAGCGTGGTTCTGTGTGGCTCAGTAGGTAGAGCGTGGTTCTGTGTGGCTCAGTAGGTAGAGCGTGGCTCTGTGTGTCTCAGTAGGTAGAGCGTGGTTCTGTGTGGCTCAGTAGGTAGAGTGTGGTTCTGTGTGGCTCAGTAGGTAGAGCGTGGTGGTTCTGTAGAGCGTGGTGGCTTAGTAGGTAGAGCGTGGTTCTGTGTGGCTCAGTAGGTAGAGTGTGGTTCTGTGTGGCTCAGTAGGTAGAGCGTGGTTCTGTGTGTCTCAGTAGGTACAGCATGGTTCTGTGTGGCTCAGTAGGTAGAGCATGGTTCTGTGTGGCTCAGTAGGTAGAGCGTGGCGTTGACAATGCTTAGGTTGTGGGTTCGATTCCCACTGGGACCTCATATACTGAAAAATGTATGCATTCACTACTGTAAGTCGCTTTGGATAAAAGCGTCTGCTAAATTGCATATATTATTATTGTAAAAAAGAAAGAAAAAAAAGATCCTTGCCGCGATGAAAAAACAAGTCATCCATGCGATGACTGTATTTGCGTGGACTGATTTGTGGGATCAGATGTCGTGGCTCATTCAATCCCCCCCCTCCCGCAGAGCACTAGAAGTTGTCGGTAATTTGTTTAGAGTGCAGCGGCCGGGCCGCGCTCTTTGTAAACACGGAGCTGCGGTCTGTGAGAATGTGCGCACTCATAGTGCGCCCGCTTCGTGAACAAAAGATCGTCCGATTGTTCCGGAGACAATGTGTCGCGTTGTGTTGTGTTGTTCTCCGCACCCCACTGCCCTGAATAGCAGATGCATCTGGAGGTAACAGGTGCACTTGTGGAGAAAAATCAGGGAATGTTTAGCCTCATTGTGTGTGGGTGTAAACCTCGTTCAGGCGCTTTAGGGTGTGTTCTAGCAACACTTCCTCCTCTTGATACAACAACCGCACAACTCGAGTAGTATACTCATTCAAGCCGTGTTGCATTACGGATTGTGAACTGTGTTCGTTTTGTTTTTACAGTGTTGTGGTGTGTTATAACTTCGTGTGCAAGTGGGACTTAATGTTAACATAACTACGGCTGTTGTAACATTGTTGACTTGTGGGGAATTGCACTCTTGGTCTTTTTAAGTGTAGCTGCGGAAATCGGCTCCTGGTTTTGTAGGGGCGGGTTTGCAGGTGTTACGCCTCGTTCTGAACGCTTGAATCCTTGGCTCAGCACTTCTCCAAACGACCGACAGGAATTTGAAAAGCTTAGGGAAGTGAGACTGAAAGCGCAGTTTACTTTTAGTTCTTGGCCATGTCTGCATGTTTTCTGTGTGGTGGGCGAGGCTTGTCCTCACAGTATATTAGACTGAAAATCCCTTTCTAACACGTTTTTGCGTCTGTTTTCCGCCATGTTTATTGTAAACAAGCAACCGTGTGCTGAGTGAAATCCTCTGCGATGAGTATATTTTCTTGCCCTGTCATTCATGGTCAATCATACACATGCTCCAGACTGATGGGTTGTTTGACGCCACCTAATCGGTCGCGATGTCCCGTTTGATTAATTTGATATTGGGATAATCTGTGGCTCCCTAAAAGGAATAATAATTAAACTCGGCACCCCCTCGCCCCTCCAAGCGCTGTAGGAAACTCAAGGTCTGTCTGTGTTATAATGACTCTACAAAGCGATCTGCACCTATTCACACGTTGAGCAGGGAAATTAGTGTCTAAGGAAAATGAAATGTCAATTAATTATCTGTTATTATTTTCATGCAGGGTTATTACTCTTAGTGAATATTGATGTAAAGCATTTATGAAAGAATCCCAAGTATGAATTTGATGGCTGAGTATTCAAATGACCAGATGTTTCTTCTTAACCCTTATAGTGTAGGCCTGACTAAACCGTGTGATATTCTGTCGTCGTGGGAGTTAACCACGAATGTTGTTTTTTAGGGTGTGTGCGTGTGTGTGTGTGTGTGTGTGTGTGTGTGTGTGTGTGTGTGTGTGTGTGTGTGTGTGTGTGTGTGTGTGTGTGTGTGTGCGTGTGTGTGTGTGTTGTTGGGGGACTTCCTCTCTTCTTGCTGCTGAATGTCACCCAGTGTAAACACCGGCGTTTATCACATTAATGTGCACAGGGGCCGTAATCTGCTCGGGCGGCACTAATCTCAATTTGTCAGCTTTGACAGCTGTTAGCGCTGGCAGCGCGGGAAGTGCCCAGAGCGGTGGCACGCTGTGCATTCCTGCAGGGGTCAGGGGTCAGAGCCTGCAGCGCGGAAGAGCAGAGGTGCAGCGGAGTGGTGCATGCTGGGGCTTCGGCGCTCACGCGTCAGAGTGAGGGCTGGCGCCCTGACCCCCTCCTCCCCCCAACAGGGCTGAGGCTGATGCATCGATTAGACTTCCTGTCTGCTGCTGGCCCCCATATACACACACACACACTGTCACTCTGACACACACACACACACACACACACACACACACACACACACACACACACACATGCACACACACACACATGACACACATGCACACACACACAAACACACACACACACACACACACACATACAAAACCAAGTGTTGATACTAAGCAGACTTCAAAATTCTGATCCTCCCCATTAAAGCCCTTGAATGAGCTGGCACCACCAGCAGCAATTTCTTAAAATCCGACGTGACCCAGCCCTCCGGCGCTCCCCGGGCTCCCACGGAAGCGTGCGTGACACGGCCACAAAGCCAAAGCACGTCCAGCCAACGCCGCTTGGACACCGGCCTCTTCCGGCTTTCGCTCGTTATCACGGGAAAGAAAAGGGCTGAATGCACCAAGGGGCTCTCAAACGCTTTGTGGAGTTTGTGAATTCCTTTTAATTTAGTGGCTGCTCAGAAGCCGAATCCACCGCTTTTCAGCCCTCTACTGTCTCTGACTGTCTGCCAAAATAGCCTCTATTCACACCCCTCTGGAGCTCAGGAAACGATCTCTCTCCATTCAGCGGAAAGAAAAGTCGTTGGTTTTGTGTTGTGTTATTTTTTTTTAAGGTAGGAAAATTTGTGGTCGGGTAACACAACTCGCTAATTTTCCAACCTTGACAGCAACTTTGTTTCGAGAGAGGGTGGGGTGTGTGGTGGACTGAGCGACCGTGCGGTCTGATTGTCTGACAGAGGGTCAAAGAAAAAGGCAAAAACTTCCGGCGGTGGGAAGAGTTGGTATTCCCCACCACTCCAGGAGCTCCCAGGCAGGGGAAGACCCACTCCAGGAGGAGCTTGCATGCATGCAGTGTGGTATAATGGTTAGGGAGCTGGGCTTGTAACAGGTTCAGTTCCCAGGTGGGGCACTGCCGTTGTACCCTTGAGCTAAAGGTACTTAACCTGAATTGCTTCAGTTAATATCCAGCTGTATAAATGGATTGTAAAGAAATGTAAACTGTAAGTCGCTCTGGATAAGAGCGTCTGCTAAATGCCTGTAATGTAATGTAATGCATGCAAAATCCTGCAGTTCAACCGTCAAAACAGCAATAAAAAGAGAGCAATCAAATCAGGTTTTAGCCGCTGTTTGATTTGTAAATGGGTCCTGTGTTCCGCGCGCAGTATCCTTAATCAGGTGTCGTGTCATTTTGGCATTGAAACGTCATCTGACGGTAAAGGCCTCCACACGCTCGAAGGACAACAACACGACAGCAACGCAACCAGGGCTCTGCAACATCAACGCAACCGTTGCGACCTACGCAGAGGGGGTTTCAGAGGGTGTCGCGTACCTCGCGCAAAAATCTAACTCGCGACCGCAGAGCAACCGTTCACGTAGATGTTGCGCATCGTTGATTGGTTGGTTAGCAAATGGAGGCGGAGATGTCATAGTTCATCGTTCATAGGTCACAGTTCATTGAGCTAGTAGCTGACGATATAGATAGCTAGCATCACTTGTTCGACACGGTATAAAATGAACCAGCTTCAGGAAAGATTGGCTGAAGAAGTTCGAAGGTACAGGAGTTTCCCTGCTTTCATGAAAACTTTACAGACCTTGTTCAATACAATGACACCTACTAGTGTACAGAAGTGTAAGGACACCATGTTGCATAGGCTGCACATAGCCTGTGCAGAGGTATAAATTGCAGAGTGCTCGCGACATTGTTGCATTGTGCGAACCGCGAAGAAGTTACGCAGAAGCACGTAGAGGCCTTTAATCAAGCAGGCGTGTAATGCGTCCTGTCATCTGTCTGACAGCAAGGGGGTGAGTGCCAAAGTTTGTTTGTCCTTTCCACACTGCGCTCTGTCTCCAGGTGATTGCGGGCGTGTGTACACGCAGCACGACTTGCGATTAGGTCATTTGTAAACGGCCCCTGTAAAGATGACACCGCGTCAGGTGCGGGGGGTATCAGGTTGAGCGTATGATTTGCATGGCGGTGTGATATGGCTCTGGCGTGTGCTGTGTGTGTGTATGTGTTTGTATATGTGTGTGTGTGTGTGTATCTGGAGTGCGCTGTGTGTGTGTGTGTGTGTGTAACGCGTGTGAACGAGTGCGCGTTTCCTCTGGAGGACATTTGCCTCTTCGTTTTCGGCTTCCTCTCCCCAGGGGCTTTCTGCCGAGTTCGTTTCTTTATCTTTTATTTGTCTCTGGTGGTGCTGTTAGATAAGAGAGTACTGTGGTTTCCCCCACAGCTAGCTGTCTTGTATTTTTCCATTTGAGAGCTGGAAGGTTTGACCAATCAGGGGGCGGCGGGGGGATGTGATGACACCGCTGTGCTGGGGAGGTCGTTCTCGTTCTGCAGCGCGCTGCGTGTTAGAGGGCCGCGGTGAGGCCGCCAAACACCGCAGGTACAGAGTGCATTGGAGTACACACACACACACACACATATACAAACGCATACACACACACAAACACACACACACATCCAAATACACACACACACACATACAAACGCATACACACACACACACACACACACACACACACACACACACACACACACACAAACATACACACACACAAACACACACACACACACATACACACACACACAAACGCATACATACACACACACACACATACATACAAATGCATACACACACACACACACATACAAATGCATACACACACACACACACACATACACACAACACATATATACACACACACACACATACAAACGCACGCAGGAGAGGGATTTAGTGTGTGTGGATATGTTCCCTGAAGTGAGGGTTGTCCATTATATGTGTTCAGCAGCGCTGAACTGGCATGATGTCCCAGACGCGGTGTGACTTCCTGCGAATCGCTTCTCTGCAGTTTAACCAACAATGACATCCTCGACTAAAGGCCATTTCATGTAATGGTGATGATGGTGTCAGAGCATATCATAACAGTGATGGAGGTGGGACAGAGTGTTATATCAGTGTAATGGTGGTGTCAGCGCTTGGGTCTCCCATGCTAGCTGTTAGCGTGGGGCGGGGCTGGGCCGGGGGAGAGTCTGACGCTGGGGCCAGTTCCTGTTCGGGGGAGGCATGTGAGGAATGCGCCCTGTCTCCTCATGAATGAATGAAGAGAGAGAGAGAGAGAGAGAGAGAGAGAGAGAGAGAGAGAGAGAGGGAAGGGGAGGGAAGCAAGCAGAGAGAGGCAGAGACAGAGACAGAGACAGAGACAGAGACAGAGACAGAGACAGAGACAGAGACACAGAGACAGAGAGAGACAGAGACAGAGACAGAGACAGAGACAGAGAGGGAGGAGGGAGGCAAGCAAGCAGAGAGGGAGAGGGAGGGAGGGAGAGAGGGAGGGAGGGAGGGAGGGAGGGAGGGAGAGGGAGGGAGAGAGGGAGAGAGAGAGAGGGAGAGAGACAGAGAGAGGGAGAGAGACAGAGAGAGGGAGAGAGACAGAGAGAGGGGGAAGGAAGCAAGCAGAGAGGGAGAGGGAGGGAGGGAGGGAGAGAGCGAGGGAGGGAGGGAGGGAGGGAGAGGGGGAGGGAGGGAGGGAGGGAGGACGGGCCCGGGTCTGGAGGCTCCATCACAGGCCCGGCCTCTGTGTCCCGAGGAAGGACAGCTGCTCCATCCCCTGGCTCCTCGCGCTCTGTGGCGCTGTCACTGCTCCCACTGTTCCCACTGCTCCCACTGTTCTCACACGGGCCAGCGCTCTGTTTTCCACCCCTCCTCCCCCCCAAAAACAAAATCTGCATGCATCAGCCCCTCTGTTTCTTTTTTCATTTTGTTTCAGATTTGATCCCATTAGTAGCCAATTACACCCTCTCTTTTTCATGTCAATCCCCCCCTCGTATTGTGAGTTCGCTGCCGTAGCCCTGAGACCAGCAGTGACAAAAGCAAAGTATCGTCCCCTCCTAGACGGCACTCGCCAAGCCGCCGACCGTAACTCCGGTACTCCAGAGCCACTCCTGTGTGCAGCGAACTTCCTGTTGGCTTCCCTCCCCCCCTCCCTGGGGCGGACAGCCAACTCCGACTCCGGTGGCGCTCCCGGCCAGAGTCCGACTCTGGCTCGGCCGGTGGAATCGAACCCCGGTCGCAGTGGCCAGCGTCGAACGTTGCAACCGCTAGACCACCCGGGAGGCCCCTCTGTTTCTGCCGAGGCCCGTTTCTGCAGTGAGGGAGCTCGTCCCAGAAGCTCGTCGGCGGTGTGCGTGACCACAGGGGGTGCCCCAAACGCTGCTGCCTGGCCGGGCCTCTCTGCAGCGGGCGGAGCGGTGTGGCGCTGTGGCTCAGGGTTTCACATTTACATTTTACATTTTACATTTTAGGCATTTAGCAGACGCTCTTGTCCAGAGCGACTTACACAATTGACATTTCTTTACATACAATCCATTTATACAGCTGGATATCTTTACTGATGCAATCCAGGTTAAGTACCTTTAGCTCAAGGGTACAACGGCAGTGCCCCCACCTGGGAATCGAACCTGCAACCTCGGAGTTACAAGCCCAGTTCCCCCCTAACCATTATTACTGTGAAGCTGTGGGTTTGATCGCCGGCTGTGACGCTTGCACTGAACCCTTGAGCGAGGTGCGGTACCCTGAATTGACGCAGGCCTAGTTTAGTTTGGTATGCAGCGTCGTAAACGGGTTATGTGAGTGTCGCATGCATTCCACGCCATCGGTCTGGTTCACGGGACCCCGCGGTCCTTTGTGGCCGGTGGCGTCTCCTTGCGAAACAGATCGAGGTGGGCCAGGTCATGTGAAAGTCGTGGGTCACGTTGCGTCATGTGAAAGGGGTCGAGATGGGTCGTGAGATAATGTGGAAAGTACTTTTCCATTTACAATGCAATGCAATACAATCAATCGTTTCCATTCACACCAGTGGAGCACAGCCCTATTCATATGCATTGTAAATGCTTTTGCCTGACGTGTTTGGAAAACATTTTGGTTCGATCTGTTAACGGGCTATGTTGGGCTACATTTTTAAGAAGGGGGGTGGGTCATGGGAAATGTAGTTGCTGGTTAAGTGGGTCCTGGGCTCTGGAAGTTTGGGAGCCACTGTATTTGCATGGCTGTTGGTGCCACATTAACTTACCATGCACAGGTTTTGTGGAGCACGGGACATATGGGAAGAAGCAGCCGCACTTGAAAAGGGGGACACCAAAAAGCTGTTTGATGTGTGGTTTTAGTTATTGATGGACCCTGGAGGCGGAAGGGCAGAGAGGGTATTTGATGCAGGGTTCCACACTGAGAGAGGGTGGTGATTTGGGGGTCTCTGGGGGTCGGAATACCAAATCAAACGCAGCACTCCACTGCACATAGTGGGATCAGGGATCAGCCCCACAACCCCACTACCCAATCAGGGGTGCTGCTGTGAGACCTTGTGACCTTGTCTTAGGGATATCATTGGCTGTTGGAGTGACACTGGCTTCTAGATGGAGCAGGATGAAATCATAGCAAACGCTTTTTTTTACCCCACGTCTTTGAAATTGGAGTTCCAGTTTAAATGTAAAAGTCGATCCTGTGATTTTCCGTGAGCGCGTGTGTATCCTTTAGCCGAGCTCAGCTCAGGTACAGGGTACGGGGAAGGCCCGAGGGGGGCAGGACACACGCCGGGCAGGGAGATTACGGAGTCCCGTGACCATGAGGCTTGACATGGGGTCACAGTCACCCTCCCCCTGGGGTGGCCTGGGTCCAGATCCTCTGCCACCGCACGTCTCGTCCTGGG
>JAINUG010000478.1:252500-257500 GCA_029706075.1 Aldrovandia affinis
CTCTTGACTACGGTTAACACTTTGATGTACGTCGCTCTGGATAAGAGCGTCTGCCAAATGCCTGTAATGTAATGTAATGTAACAACACACACACACACACACACATACATGCACACACACACACACACACACACACACACACACACACACACACACACACACACACACTCACAAACACACTCACACACACTCACACACACTCACACACACACACTCACACACACAAACACACACACTCACACACACACACACACACACACACACACACACACACACACACACAAACACACACGCAAACACACACTCTCTCCCACACACACATACACACATACACAAGCACAATACTTGCTTTACTGCTACCTACGGATTTACCTACAGGATCCTAGTTTAACTATGTGGTTGCTCCTAGCACCTGGAACTGTACTTCCCACTAGGGTGGCCTTCAGCTAAACTGTTCTTGACTACGGTTAACACTTTGTTGTACGTCGCTCTGGATAAGAGCGTCTGCCAAATGCCTGTAATGTAATGTAATGTAATGTAACAATACAGACACACACACACACACACACACACACACACACACATACACTCACACACGCACATACACACACACACACACATACATGCACACAGACATACACACACACACACACACACACACACACACACACACACACACACACACACACACACCCCTGCTATTCCCACCAGAACACCCTGCATTAATTTATACTGTCACTTAATCAGCCGAACGCACGTGGAGACAGAAACCACGTTTCTATGACCCTTGTCAGACGGATGTGAAAGTGTCTGATTCCCGGCACCTAATCGGGACCTTCGGTCCTGACGGCGGTCGAGGAGCCAGCCGCGGTGGCCCGGCAGGTTTTAAGGTCCCGGGGTTGTTTTCGGTCTCCCCCACGGTCTCCGCGAGCGGGGGATGGTTGCGGCGGGGTGCACAGGAGCGCTGGAGAGCCTGGTGCTGGAGCCCTCGCGCTGTTTCTCCAGCGGCCGCCGTTTTGGCATCGCCCCGCATCCAGCGTGAACAGATTTCTTAAAAATGCGGTAATAAAATGTTCGTAGCGCGAATCATGTTCGGCACGCGGCACCTTTCGTTCCGCTATCCCACGGTGAGCACATGCCTGCGCTCTGATTGGTGGACTGAGAGAGCTGCTGATCACCTTGTGGACATGTGATCCTTACGAGCTAGGGAAGAGAGTGTGTGCGTGTGTGTGTGTGTCTCTGTGTGTGTGTCTCTGTGTAGGTGTGACTGTGTCTCTGTGTGTGTGTGTGTGTGTGTCTCTGTGTGTGTGTGTGTGTGTGTGTGTGTGTGTGTGTCTCTGTGTGTAGATGTGACGTGCTGTGTTTGGGGCAGCGCTAACCCTCCCAGTCTCCGGGCGCTGTGTGGCCCAGGTACGCTGTGGGGCGCTTCGCGGGTCCATCTGTGTCCCATGAGCTGCAGAGCGCCCCCCCCCGGGCCCGCCGCGGGAGGCTGGAGGGGGGCAGCGCCACCCTGTGATTAATTAGGCAGCGCGGCAGGGTGACAGGCTGATGGATGTCACCCGTCCCCCCGTGGCTCTCCTCTCCCGGGCCGAGCCCGCTGGGGCGCTAACGAGCTTTGGGCTGTTTGTCCCGGGACGGGCCCGAGTGAGGTCCACAGCTTTATTATTAATAATAATAATAAAAATAGTGAATTTTATTTATATAGCACACTTTAAAATACAGAGAAATCTCAAGGTGCTTTACAACAGATGCCATTTAAAAACAACAAAAAGAGCAATACAAATATATACAATCTAATTGTCCTGTACACATCATAAAATAAACGATACACATAATTTATTTTTCCTAAAAAGAGAGGCTGGAAAGCTGGTATGGGTGTTCATTGTGTGGGTTTGTGCAATTTAAAGTTTAGTGGTTTGGAAAAGCAGAGATGAAAAGGTGAGATCGGACAGACTATCTGTCGATACGTCTTATCTGTACAACGTTTAGGGCGAGGTGAGGATTTGGGCCAGTGAACCGGGTTTTTAAGTCGCTGTGCAGCTCAACAGAAATTGTCACTCCAATAGCTGGCAGTTGTGGTGGAATAATCAAATGTTTTTATTTTTATTTCTGTATTTTGTTTTGATCTATTGTTTCTGATATCTTTTTTTCTTCCAATTTAGTAGCCAATTACAATCAATCTCTTTTCATGTCAATCCGTATTGTGAGTTCGCTGCCGTACTCCTGAGACCAGCAGTGACAAAAGGTGAAGTATTGTCTCCTCTGAGACGGCACTCGCCAGGCTGCCGACTGTAACTCCGGTACTCCAGAGCAACTCCTATATGCAGCGAACTCATGTAGGATTCCCTCCCCCCTCCCTGGGGTGGACAGCCAATCGCCGCCCCTCGAAATCGCTGCTATTATCCACTGCACCGCCCGTAACCGAGACCCGTAACGCTCGAACTCCGCAACCCCTGAAATTCCACAGAAAATTGGCATCAGTCCTCGAATTCCACGGAAATTTGGCAAGAGCCCGACATTTTTTTCCCGCCCCTTCCCGTACATGAGAGGGGAGGGGAGGGGAGGGGAGGAGGGGTGCACCCTACACCCATGTGCTGTAGGCCTAAAGTACAGTCACATGAGTCCTGTGTTCCAGCTGTGGAAAGCAGCAGTGTGGACTAACAGGGTCACAGTGTGGAGTAACAGGAGGGCCACAGTGTGGAGTAACAGCAGGGTCACAGTGTGGAGTAACAGGGTCTCAGTGTGGAGTAACAGCAGGGTCTCAGTGTGGAGTAACAGCAGGGTCACAGTGTGGAGTAACAGGGTCTCAGTGTGGAGTAACAGGGTCTCAGTGTGGAGTAACAGCAGGGTCACAGTGTGGAGTAACAGGGTCTCAGTGTGGAGTAACAGCAGGGTCTCAGTGTGGAGTAACAGGTCACAGTGTGGAGTAACAGGAGGGTCTCAGTGTGGAGTAACAGCAGGGTCACAGTGTGGAGTAACAGGAGGGTCTCAGTGTGGAGTAACAGGAGGGTCTCAGTGTGGAGTAACAGGAGGGTCTCAGTGTGGAGTAACAGGAGGGTCTCAGTGTGGAGTAACAGGTCTCAGTGTGGAGTAACAGCAGGGTCTCAGTGTGGAGTAACAGGAGGGTCTCAGTGTGGAGTAACAGGGTCTCAGTGTGGAGTAACAGGGTCTCAGTGTGGGTCTCAGTGTGGAGTAACAGCAGGGTCTCAGTGTGGAGTAACAGCAGGGTCACAGTGTGGAGTAACAGCAGGGTCTCAGTGTGGAGTAACAGGGTCACAGTGTGGAGTAACAGGGTCTCAGTGTGGAGTAACAGCAGGGTCACAGTGTGGAGTAACAGCAGGGTCTCAGTGTGGAGTAACAGCAGGGTCACAGTGTGGAGTAACAGGGTCTCAGTGTGGAGTAACAGCAGGGTCACAGTGTGGAGTAACAGTAACAGCAGGGCCACAGTGTGGAGTAACAGGGTCTCAGTGTGGAGTAACAGCAGGGTCACAGTGTGGAGTAACAGCAGGGTCTCAGTGTGGAGTAACAGCAGGGTCACAGTGTGGAGTAACAGGAGGGTCTCAGTGTGGAGCTCCAGGTCTCGGTGTGGAGTCAAGCGCAGGCCGTGGGCCTGATTCTGAGCCGGTCTCTTTAACAGGAGGTGATTAGAGGAAACAGCAGGGCTCTTCTGTTCCTTTGATCAGCAGCGGTTTGGAAAATGTAATTAAACATCTGGAGCACCTGCAGTGCAGCCTGGGCGCTCTGACACATTAATATTTATATATATATATTTATTTTTATATATATATAGAGGAAGGTTCAATCTGCATGCTAACCAAGCCACCTGCAGCTTGCTGCTCAGTATGAATGTCAGACAGGTTTTTTTAATCTGTCCACTTTTATTAAGATGATTGCTGTTTTGACCAGCCGTTCCTGATGTTTGGCCACAGTGTAGTGTAATGGTTAGGGCTGTAAACTGGGCTTGTAACTCAGAGGTTGCAGGTTCGATTCCCAGGTGGGGGCACTGCCGTTGTACCCTTAAGGAACGTACATAACCGGGTACGACGACAGTACCCCATCTGGATCTGGGAATTGAACTCAAACTTGAGCTGAATTGATTTCCTCGGTAGAGTCCAGCTGTGTGAATGTGTTGTATAAACGGAATGTGTACGTGTCTCTGGATAAGAGGCTCGTAAATACCTGCAGTGCGATACGTGGAGCTGGGGCTTGTTTTCCCGGCAGCAGCAGCTGTTCTGGCTTCACCTCGTGTGCAGAGCGCAGGTTTTGGAACAGAAGGAATGCAGGAGGAATGCGAGGAGCGTGAGGCACGCTGGGCGTGCGGCTCAGGCAGTGTGTGTTCCGCTCCGATGCGTTACGGTTCATTCCTCTCTCCAGCACGGTACTGTGTGAGTGTGTGTGTGTGTGTGTGTGTGTGTGTGTGATGCCTCCTCTCTCTGGGGTCACAGCCTGGCCATGCTCTTTGTGAATGAATCCAGGGACAGATCGATACAGCAGCGTGTCAGCCCATTGGCTGGAGAGTGTCCCGACCCACACTCTCCCTCTCTCTCCCTCTCTCTCCCTCTCTCTCCCTCTCTCTCTCTCTTTCTCCCTCTCCCTCTCCCTCTCTCTCTCTCTCTCTCTCTCTCTTCTCTCTCTCTCTCTCTCTCCCCCTCTCTCTCTCTCTCTCTCTCCCCTCTCTCTCTCTCTCTCTCTCCCCTCTCTCTCTATCTCTCTCTCCCCCTCTCTCTCTCTCTCTCTCTCTCTCTCTCTCTCTCTCTCTCTCTCTCCCCCTCTCTCTCTCTCTCCCTCTCTCTCTCTCTCTCTCTCTCTCTCTCTTCCCTCTCTCTCTCTCTCTCTCTCCCTCTTCCCTCTCTCTCTCTCTCTCTCCCCTCTCTCCCTCTCCCCCTCTCTCCCCCTCTCCCCCTCTCTCTCTCTCCCTCTCTCTCTCTCCCTCTCTCTCTCTCTCTCTCTCTCTCTCTCTCTCTCTCTCTCTCTCTCTCTCTCTCTCTCTCCCTCTCTCC
>JAINUG010000479.1:0-68904 GCA_029706075.1 Aldrovandia affinis
GTGTGTGAAAAGAAAGCTTCAAAACATTTTCATCTTACTCCCACACCTCCCACTGAACATACGCGTCTCTCTACTACTCTCCTACACATCTGTGTTTGTGTGTGTGTGCGTTACTGCTTGTGTGTGGGAGAAGGCACCTCAAAATTTCAGTGGAATTTTTCTAGTGAATATTTATTATTCTCCCGTTCAAAACTTTGGCTCGCTATTAGTCTCGCACCGTTGCCAGCACACATGCAAAAATACATCAAAACGTGCGCCTCGGACGGGAATCGTGTGCTATTACTTTTTCTTAGCGATCGCGTCACGTTTTTGCATAAAGTGCAAAAACGTGACTTTTTTGGGGGCCCATTCAAATGAATGGAGCGGAATGTTCTAAGAAAAAAAATAAGTATGGCGGCGAAGAACAATAGAGTGCCTTTTGCTATGCAAAAGGCCACACTGCAGTGCTCTGCACTGTAGTGTGGCCTCTTTGCATTGCAAAGGCACCCTAATTATTGATAACTATATATTGTAGCGAGCATGCGCAAGGTGATGTATGAAGAAGTCACAGAGTCCAGCTGCGTTGCAAAGATGGCTACGCGAATAGCCATTTTATTAAAAGGGGATAATTATTTGTGTTCCATACACCACACAACCCCGGATAATATCTCAGGAACTTTGCTAGGTGCAGTCCTTAAAAGGACACGCCAGACCACTTGCTTCTTCAACCAGTTAGCACAACAACCAGGAAGTACACTCAATCACCGAGAACACTCAATCGATGACGAACCATTTGCCATGAAACTACAGGGGACTACACCGAACAGTATATGCACATCGGTCATGGTGGCTCTAACATTTAGCGCACCACAACCAGCTAGCTAACACACAAATGGGCTAAACAAATACACACGCAACAAGCTTAACAACACAAAAAGCTAATTAACACAGGGGGAACGAACAAACACACAACAGAGTTCCCCCATAATGCCCTGCGCACACATTTCCGCGTAGCGACCCCCCTGGATTGCTACTATATATACATATATATATGAACTGTATGTTTGCTCAGGTTCTCCGCATCATCACCAGAATACGTAGCTATATGTACCGTGGCTAGAAAACGCAGGGCAATACATAATTTGCTGCACAGTGACCGCATGGCTTCAATGAGTGGCATTTGCGACATGCGGGTCTAGAAGCTTGCAAAGATAGATTCTCCGCAGAGGGAATATTGTATCTGATATAAAAAAATCTGATTACGCAATTCTCTAGGATTGGTGAGGTCATTTTCCAGAGAGCTGATTGGTGAGGGTGCGTCCTTTTTATAGGATTGAATCCGTTAGCCCGGATTTAACCTACTCCGGAGCAGGTTAGGTTCGCGCCATAAGTTACCATGGCAACGCCACCCGGTTAAAAGTGAGCCACAGTCGTGAGACCGAAACCCCAGGGTTAAGCCCAAAATTAGCTCACTAACCCACTAATCCTGCTTCGTGAGACAGGCCTCTGGTGTAGCAGGGTTGATTGTGTTTCACTAGTCAAGTGTTGTAATTTTAGACTGATAAACACACTCTTCCTATGTTCGCTTCCTCCTGATGTGTAAGGTGTTCTGGGACGGAATGCACCAAGTGAGCTTTCCTTGAAGGCGTTCAAATACTGTGAATTCAATAGTTAATAATCACTGTAATTGCTTATGAGACTGTTACAATGTCATTATATTAATTATTTATTCAAACTCAGTTGATGTAAATTATCTGAGTATTAAGCGTGTGTGGAGAAATGTTGTTATTAATGGTACCTGCCGAAACCGGGTCAAATAGAACTCGGCTGCCATTTTAAGTTCTCTTTGGCTAATGATTGATTAGAGGAAGGTAACGCAACCTTAAGCTCCACACTGTTTTTAATAAAACATACATAGGCCTAAGTATGCAAATATTGTTCCACTTGAAGAGACGGTGTAATAACGCAATGGATAATATGTTAATGTTTTCTTTTTAAATTGTACTTTGTCATGCTTTCCCTTAAAATAACAACTTGTTGCTGTAGCTATGAAACTTCTTGCTAAAGACAGTCACACGGTGCTAGGGCTAATTCCATTCTTGTTTTAATACCATGCCATGATGGTTGGAATGTGCGGTTTTATTTCTGAAAACTACTGGCTAACGATAATAATACATTTTATTTGTTATGCGCCTTTCAAGAAACCCAAGGTCGCAGTACAGTGGGAGGAGTAGATAAAAGTTACATAAAACATACATTTAAGCAGATACAAGCACAACAGAACGGAGACAACACAGGAACCACAGAAACTAAACAAAGGTTTTAGAAAACAGATGAGTTTTGAGGGCGGCTTTGAAACTGTCCAGGGTTGGGGCTTGGCGAATCTCTATGGGGAGAGAGTTCCAGAGGGTGGGTGCTGCCACACTGTAGGCTCTGTCCCCAAAGGTTCGTCGTCCGGTGCGGGGGATGGAGAGCAGACCCGTGTCCGAGGACCGCAATCTCGAGATGGAGTTTGATGGTGGAGAAGGTCAGACAGGTACTGGGGCGAGGCCATGGAGGGATTTGTAGGTGAGGAGGAGGAGTTTGTATGAAATGCGAGACTTGACTGGAAGCCAGTGGAGTCGGATGAGAGTGGGGGTGATGTGTATGAAACATTTTCATAAGATTGATTTTGGTGAAATTTTGTTCGTCAGGCAAGTGAAAGTGTTGGCGCACGAAACCTGACGCGCATGTTTCACCATTTTAATTCAGGCATTGCAATAAATGCAGATCCAACGTCGTCATTGTCGGGGTCATTCTTTGAAATGGAGAACAACGCCGCTAACACTGGCAAGGAAAGTGTTAGCGTGTTTCAGGAGGTATGGTGATATGTACAGTGGTGCAATATAACTTATAACTTATAATAAGTGCAATATCTTCTTACATGTGCAATATGTAGCAGGTGTGTGGTGTGAATGTCTTGTCACCTTAAATAAGTGTGTGTGTGTGTGTGTGTGTGTGTGTGTGTGGGTGTATGTACAGTGTATCGAACTTTGCCCCCATGTCAATTTTGTCCCATGTCTCTTTTTATTTATTTATTTCTATTCTATTTTATATTTGAGCCCCACTAGGAGTGTTGTGTTAATTTCGTTGTAGCAGTACAATGACAATAAAGGTATCTTGAATCTTGAATTTGTGAAGAGTCGAAATACTTAGACCAAATTAACGTTAACTCAGTATTTATTAGAGACAAGTAGAATATAACAGATAACAGAAGAAAAACCAGCAAACTCTCAACAGATGTGCTCAGTCGTCTTCCGGGAGCGCGCTCAACCCGAGACCCCCCGAACCTCGTCCTTTGTCCCCTCAAGTCCTTGCTGATTGGCTGACCCCCTTTGGTTCAGGCTCTCCAATCAGCAACCAGTTACGCTATCTGTCTTCGTGCATAGTAGGCACATTTGTCTCTCCGTTCTTAACCTTGTGGAAGCAGGTGGTGCAAGATTAAGAAAACGGGCCCCCCGGCAAGTCTGCCACTTCTGCGAGAACAAAGGGTCATAGTTGCGAAACATTGTTCTGTGCGTTAGTTCACAGACAGGTCAGAAGACAAACACACTAATACATTTCCACAAGTCCCTCCTTTGCTCACATTTATGGGAGCAACACAATTTAAGAGAGCACCTTGAGCTCCAGAAACAAAAGTTTCTCCATACTGTCTCAACATTACATAAGCCTCTTTTACAGCGAGGTTCAGGACTTGTATGCACTAATAGCGGGTTACATAGCTTCGGTTAATTCAACCCTCTGGCTGGTCTTTTCGGCTCTTGAACCCTGTCGGCATGTACCTACTCTGTCCAACCTTTGGGCATACTAATTTTACACAAACTATCAAATTAGGCCTTTTAAGCATTCTAGCACAGCGAAGCCATGTCACCCCGAGGGCTCTACTCAGCCACTGGGAAAAACCTCTTGGGTTAAAAAACCACACTGTCCTGGCTTGGCAGTGCTGCTAGTGGGAGCGTCTCTAGTAGCACTCAGCATCCGCTCTGAGCGAAACCAACCGGGTGTCTAACAGCGAACCAGACCCTGCTTATTACAATTACCTGCTTTGGCATCCTGCAGATGCTACTATCAAGGGGCTTGGTCTAGCACATGAGCCATTAAGCAAAGCGTCAGATCACATGGTTATTTCAACCTTTCGATATTAGAGATGGATTATAAACTAAAAGTTCTTGCATAGAATGTAAAGTTACTTGGTAAGTATAGAGTAAATATAGAAATAGGTGTAAAAATAAGTATAAAGTTACTTCTTAGTGAATGTAAAAAATTGAAGTAGAAAACATTAGTCATTTTTCAATTTTTTTCCCTTTTTCTTTTTGTTTTCTTAGCAACATTCATATAAACAGACAAACAACAGATTGACAACATTCATCACTCCCTTCTCCACAGCTCAAACATCATCTGCGTCTCCTCAGGGAATGGATCAATTCCCAGCACTTCGATGAAGTACTTGGCTGCAAAGTGAGGATCGGTATGAAGCTTCTTGCCCAGGTTTTCCTCCTCAGGGCAGACAATCTCGAGCCATGTCCAGCACCCCCATCCTGCTCCCGGACCCTGCCCATATTTGCAGTATGGATTTCCAATGGGGCAGTTCTCCGTATAGGGTACTTCCGGTTCCACCCAAGCTTCCTCCATATCTCCAGTTGCCTGTTGATACAAAATTCTAGTGGCCACACTAGGACTGTAGCCTTGCCACTCAAAGTCATCAGGGGTTAAAGTGGTAACACTGCAAGCGGCGAGCATAGGCATTGCGTCTGGGTACTCCTCATTCTCCAGTAATCCTTCTTCCAACTGTACAGCTTGATATTTAGGGGGCATGTCATCTCTGCCAGTTATGGCTCTTTCAATTGTTCTAGTTACCAAGGTCCGGATGCACGGTACACAACAACATCCGCAAATTATGAACATGGAGGAGGCAATAGCCACTCCTATGAACAGTTGTCCAATCAGGGCTCCCCATCGGCCAAACGTTTTAGACAGCCAATCTGTTACGGGGTTGTTCACTCCAGCTGAGCCTTCATCTATCATCTATCATCTTCAGCTATCAAAGCTCAACTCCCGGAAAGCCATGGGCCCGGATAACATCAACCCCAGGGTGCTCAAAGCGTGCGCCGGACAGCTGGCTGGAGTCTTTCAGCACCTCTTTAACCTCTCTCTGAGGCTGAAGAGGGTACCCCAGCTATGGAAGACCTCCTGCATTGTTCCGGTGCCCAAGAAAGGACGTCCCGGTGCCCTCAATGACTACAGGCCAGTGGCACTGACGTCACATGTCATGAAGGTATTTGAGAGGCTGGTTCTGCGGAACCTTAGACCCATGGTGAGTGAGTCCCTGGACCCCCTGCAGTTCGCGTACCAGGCCAAAATCGGCGTGGACGATGCCATCATCTACCTGCTGCACAGGGCTTATTCACACCTGGAGAAGCCGGGCTGCACAGTGAGAGTCATGTTTTTGACTTCTCCAGTGCTTTTAACACCATCCGGCCCCTTCGGCTTGCAGATAAGCTCTCAGCCATGCAGGTAGACCAAGACCTGGTGGCCTGGATCACAGACTACCTTACGGGTAGGCCTCAATACGTCCGGCTGCAGGGCAGCCTGTCGGAGGTGGTGATGAGCAACACCGGTGCCCCCCAAGGAACTGTACTGTCACCTTTCCTGTTCACCCTCTACACCACTGACTTTAGCCACAACTCTGGAGCATGTCACCTCCAGAAGTTCTCGGATGACTCCACCATCGTGGGCTGCATCAGCGAGGATGATGAGGAGGAGTACAGAGGCGTGGTTAGGAGCTTCGTCAGTTGGGCCGAGGAGAACCACCTCCAGCTCAACACTGGCAAGACCAAGGAGCTGGTAGTGGACTTCCGACGGAGCAAGAAGCCCCCGAGGGGCCCCCAACCCCATTACCATCAAGGGGAGGAAGTTGAGATGGCAAGCTCATACAAGTTCCTGGGAGTGCACCTGAACAAGAGGCTGGACTGGACAGACAACACGGAGGCCCTCTATAAGAAAGGACAGAGCAGACTGTACTTCCTTAGGAGGCTCAGGTCCTTCGATGTGTGCAACAGGCTGCTGAGGATGTTCTACCAGTCCGTGGTAGCCAGCGCACTGTTCTTTGCCGTGGCCTGCTGGGGTAGCAGTGCCAAGGCTGGGGAGACTGACAAACTTAACAAGCTGGTGAGGAAGGCTAGCTCTGTTGTTGGCCAAAAACTGGACAGCCTGGAGGCAGTGGTGGAGAGGAGGATGAGAGACAAACTGGTGACCATCCTGAATAACCCCTCCCACCCCCTCTATGATGAGCTGAGACAGATGGAGAGCACCTTCAGCCACAGGCTCATCCAATTCACCTGCAGAACGGAGCGGTTCAAGCGCTCCTTTCTACCAGCAGCCATCAAACAGTATAACTATGAACATTGAACACTGAGCACTGTCACACTCTACTGCTGTACCTACCCTACATTCTGTGTACATTCCTTGTACATCTCACTGCTGCCCCGACTGCTACTGTTTTTTCACATCTCATACTTGCTTTTCTTTTGTTTTTCTTAGACAGCACATACCAGTGTACTGAAGTACTATCTGGTGGATTTGCACTACCTCCAGTATATTTTTATTATTTTTATTTTTATTTCTTAAATTATTGTACTTAGGTTTTTACTCTGGTTTTTAAATATATTTATTATCCAGTATGTTGTTATGTCCTGTATGTCTTGTGTGTTCTTTCACTCCTGTACCATTGTTGCTGTGACAAACCAAATTTCCCCCCCCCGGGATTAATAAAGGCTATTCTATTCTATTCTATCTCATTAGCCAATGCTCTCAATTTATGAAATCCCTTAGTCAAAGTGCCATCCGGTGCTGTGTTGTTTGCAATTACAGTACAACAAGCATCTCAAAACATAGAGCATACCCCTCCTTTCTCAGCTAGTAGCATGTCTAATGCAACCCTGTTTTGTAATGTCATTAACGAAGTTTGAAATAATTGTTGGTGCACAGCTTCCACAACATCCCTAGTTAAGTTAGCCAATCGTTGTACGTTGTAATGGATCATGTTTATCCTATTCACATTTTTGTTGACTGTCACTGGAAAAATAGCTGACCAGAGAGGGAAACTCTCGAACCCAGCTGTTACTTCATCTGCCAGTTTATATTCATCAGGAATATTTCTGGCTTGCCCAATTGCATCTATCCAGACTCCATCTGGGTTTTTAGCCTCTGTGCTCAATAGTGCTCCTCTTTTACGTCTTGAAAACTTGAATTTGGCCAATTGTTCTTCTACGTCTACTCGCATCACCTCTTCAGCCTCAGGGATAATCAGTACTGGAACATTTAAAGAGACTAGGGCACACTTACCTCCCCAGTTGTGTGGTAGCCAATTGAACAGGGCTCGGCCACCACAGTACCACCAAACGTCTGCTCTGGACACTGTCAGTCGAGTGGCTAATTTCATACTTGTCAGAGTTACGATCCTCTCACACTCGGACAGTCTTCCTAGTTGGCGGGCACGTCCTGCTGTGTTGTTATTTTCAAAACATGTCACATCATACACTTTCCCGTGGCAAAACACTGGGGGAGTTACATTAGCTGCAGCCATTGGGAAAATGTTCTCCCAGCCTGCACATTCCCTGGTTGGATTTTCTGTCCCTCATCTTCCCTACCTGCTTGTTCCCTCGAGTCCTCAGACCCACACCTAGATGGGGGCCTCTCTGTCTTTTTGCTCCTTATTTCTGAGCCAGAGACACCTATCCAATCTCCTGAGCCCCTGCGTCTGCCCCGTAGAGCTTCACGCATTCCTTCTGCTAGCTCACGAGTGTCTCTGACCTGCTGTTGCACTTCCTCCAGAATCCCAGATAAATTCTGAGTCACTACTCTCACTTCCTCTCACTCCCTTCTCTGACTTTTATCTTCCTCCAAATTCAACTGTCCTCCAAGCACTCTGAGTACAGTGGTCTGCACAGCAGCTTCCTGCTTGCTTGGTGTTTTGGGCGTTACCCTGCTCAGTTCAGTTGGCGGTGCATACGGGGGTGGCCACTCCATCCCCCTGATGGGCCTTGGGTCTTCCTCACCTGACATGTTTAACACCGCTCTTGATGTTACGTTAATTTGCAATCTATAGTTACACGAATCTTAATCCAGTTATTTAATACTGCTTATTGGGGAGGCGTCCCTCCTGAAATGTACTGTGTATTATGTTTAATACAATAAACCAGTTCGCTATTTTGTCTTTATTTTAATAATGAACAACTCACGTTTTAGTGCCTTTACGTTGCCAGTCCTAATTTATTTACTTTAATCTAGACACACAAACTTCAACGATTTCCCTGAGTTGCCAGTGTCAGTAGTATGAACATTGTATGCAGTCCACCGAATATTCCAATCTCTCGACTCAAGCCGTGTGTGACTATGGGTTGAGAGATTCAACTGTTCAGCACTACAAGGTACAATGCCCTTCCGCGTCGTGTATACAGGAAAACCCCACAGTTTCAATCACTAGAATTGTCGCAAGGTCCAGGTACAAACCCTTGAACCTCACTTCAATTTACAGTATTGTGCGTTGACACTGGGTGTGCGTCGTATCAACACATCAACACTCTAGCGCTTGAAATGCCCCTTACCACAGAAGTGGATTTACACTATATTTGGATTTGCAATATTCAGAGAGACAACCACTAAACTAATCAGCGGGTACCTTCCCGTACCTCGCTGCGAACAGACTCGTTCGGTCTCGTTCGGTTGAGATACTGACAGTTTATTATTATTACTTTTATTTTAATTTAATTTTATATATATATATATATATATTTTTTTTTTACAGTTTTCTATCACAAACAGTGTCAGTCGATATTAGTATCTGTGGGACCTCCCCACTATGTCACTTCACATCAATTTATAGACTTGTACGTATTCCTTTCCACACCGGGAAGGCATACCTGTCACCCACAAATTATCTGACTTGAATCAACTGGCTGCGCATGCACAATCAACTCGCAAACAACTTGTATTTGAGTTTGAGATCGCCCGTACGTCTTTCCCTAACTATTTAAACTATGTTGTGTCTCTGTATATTGTTGCATTACAATCTATTTGTCTCTTTCAATATAATAAACAATTTTAAATTTAGACCTTCTCAACCACCAGTCAGACACTTCACTATTCTAGACTAATACAGATTTTGTGAAAAAGGTTCTGCTTACCTTTCAGATTGGAGCTCCTTGTAAGTGTCTGATTGTCAGCGATCAGGTATTCTGTCTGAAGACCCGGTTCTCCGCCGTCGCCGTTTCCTCACTCCCTCCTGCACGTCGGGGTCACCAATTTGTTAGCGTGTTTCAGGAGGTATTTGTGAAGAGTCTAAATACTTAGATAAAATTAACGTTAACTCAGTATTTATTAGAGACAAGTAGAATATAACAGATAACAGAAGAAAAACCAGCAAACTCTCAACAGATGTGCTCAGTCGTCTTCCGGGAGAGCTCCCTCGCCGGGACCCCCCCGAATCTCGTCCTTTGTCCCCTCAAGTCCTTGCTGATTGGCTGACCCCCTTTGGTTCAGGCTCTCCAATCAGCAACCAGTTACGCTATCTGTCTTCGTGCATAGTAGGCACATTTGTCTCTCCGTTCTTAACCTTGTGGAAGCAGGTGGTGCAAGATTAAGAAAACAGGCCCCCTCGGGCAAGTCTGCCACTTCTGCGAGAACAAAGGGTCATAGTTGCGAAACATTGTTCTGTGCGTTAGTTCACAGACAGGTCAGAAGACAAACACACTAATACATTTCCACAAAAGCAATGGAGATGAGTAAAGAAACCTTTTCTGTTCAACAGTAATGAAGGTATTGGTTTAATTGGTTCGCTAGCTAGGTTTGCGCAGTTGCTATTAGTTAACTAGCTACTCGAGTCTGCTAGCGGACAGTTGGCCTAACATCGATAACCTAATCTAGCTAGGCCCATGTAGCCAGCTAACGTGAGATAATTCCGCAGGTGCACTACCTAATGTTGCTAATCAGTCACAAGAACTAGTTGGCTACAGCGCATAAACTCGTGTGTCTGTCGTGTTAATCGTTGTATTAACACACAAGGCATATTGTTGTAACTTGTGCTATTCTTAGTTATCTAATTAATGGCCCCAATAGGTATTGCCAGTATGGTGTACGCCATACCACTTTTTCATGTAGGTATGGGCATGGCCATAGCACTTTTATTTGACAGGTAATACGGTTTTCTCATATGGTAACTAGTTTGAAATGCAGTGGCGGGCTGTGCATTTCACACCTAGGCCTTCAGTAGTGCTCCGTCTGAATCAATCCACCCTTCAATAACTATTTTATGGCTATAAAAGCCATCTTATTGTTATGTTTTGAGTGTCTGTTCGGTTTGTTTTTGCACTTTGTTTATTTATCTTTCTTCAGTCATGTTTCATTCTCGTTCTGTCATGCACTTCGGGAAATTCTATGTTTCGGTTTTTCCGTCTTCGTTTCTAATCTCGTTTTACTTCCTTCTTACTTTCTAATTACACTTTGTATATATTAGTTAGATGTATATAGTACTAACCAACTAATCTACTAACATTAGGGATTTAGATTAAGTTACTAACACTACTAATCACTAATTATCTCACGCTTCTAACTATCGCTGTCATTCTCTCTCGTCCTATCTCTGTACGCTTCTCACGTTCCGCTTTATTCGCACGCAGATTTCTTTATGCGTTCCTCCTCCTCCCTAAAAAACTGAAACATAGAATTTCCCGAAGTGCATGACAAGACAAGGAGAGGGACTCAAACAGGAACAATGACAGACGTGGAACAGAACGAGAATGAAACATGACTGAAGAAAGATAAATAAACAAAGTGCAAAAACAAACCGAACAGACACCCGTTGCCGTTGCATCGAAGATAGATAACTCGTGTATCCAGAATAAATGCCTTTACTGAAGAAACAAACCCGGGGTGCTACAGCTGCGACACACATAAAAAATCATCAATAATAACCTCATAAAATTGCAATATTATTTAGGAAAATAGCAACATTTTACTCACCAAAAATCCTTATTATTTGTACACAAAATCCATCCCCCTTTCTTTCCTCAAAAAGAGTTCAATTACTCTGTCGTACAGATTATCCGTGTGTTTCAGTTCCATCAAGAAGTCCTTTTCTATCGCCATCGAAGCTAATGCTGAAAGTCGAGCCTGCCCTGTCATATTTCTGGCATAAGTTTTAATTCGCTTTAGGGCTGAAAATGTCCACTCAAATGTCTGAATCACAGACTGATGTTAATTATATTTTGTCCATGAATACTTATTACATAATTCCAAATGGTCTGTCCGCTTCCTTTCATAGCTTTTCCCCTGATTGCGCTGCTTCCAGACGTGTATTTTCATATTAAAGCATTTAACCAATCACATTACATCATAGTCAGACACTCTCTGACTATCCAATCAAAGGGTGTGAATACGCTGACATTACCTAGGCCTTCTAGAAGGCCTTCGTGTCCCCAACTCAAAATCTGATTGGTTTTTATTAGATTAACATTAGTTAACAAACATATTGAATCGCATTTATCCTGTTTGCTGTAACTGTAGTAGCGTCAGCTAGCTAGCAAACAAGCGTTAAATCCTGAGGTAATGGCTAGCTAGCTAATTAACATTCAATGATTAAGTATTGATTGCTAATTGAGCATCCCAATGCAGCTGCATACATCTAAATCACAGTGGGATCAATGCAAAACAGTCCATTCAAAATTAAACTGTAGCTATGAATTCATTTAGCTCCTTTGAAGTATGTTCACATTTTACTGCCTTAATTATTATCGTCTTTTGTGTTAAAACATGACAGAACACTTCTGATTGACGTGATCATTTAAAAACATAATTTATTGTGAACATTTAAACTATCTATCTATCTTATCTAGCACATGTTCGAATTTCATTTTGTCTAAGTGCAATTATCTTGACCATGTAATCAACTTACATGTGCAATTGATTTTATTCAGTAAGGATTAAATGACACCAACCTGCAGATTAATTAACTAGTAGATTGCTGCACAGCATTGCCAGATGGAACGTTTGAATCTTACCAGGCTCCTAAAACTATCATATTTTAGATGCGCGGATTGTACACTGCTAAAAAAGAAGTGCTTAATGGGCCTACGCATATTAATGTAACCCACAGGTTTATTCGCTTACACCCCTCATATACAACATTATTTGATGCCACCTATTGCTTATGCAACACGTTCTTATACGTTATTGTATGCCCATGACGGCATACATCTAGGATCAAATCATTTTGTATATTAGGGGTGTAAGCGAATAAACCTGTTGGTTACATTAATATGCGTATTTGCTGGTCCTTTAGGAGTATGAGCTGCCTATCATGGTCGCGGTACCAGACTGGCCCTGGTGGGGAGTCCTGATCCGGGCCGGCGTTTGGTTGTCCACCCCTTGGGGAGGGGGGAGGATGAGCCGGCACAAGTTCGCTGAGAATCACTTAAGGGTGGCTCCAGAACGTGGGTGGGCGAATTCCGTCTTGAAGGAAATGGAGTTCGCTTCTCTCGGAGAATCAGCTTGCCTCGTAGAGACGAGTGGCGAATCTGTGTGGGGAGGGCAAATCAAAATAAATAGAGGGTATAATTGACCATTCAATTGGGAGAAAAACAGGGGGGAAATCTGAAACCAACTTTTAAAAAACATTGTAAAGTCTAAGAGCATCTAGTAACAGCAGAAGGTAATTTGTGTTATTTTTCAAGGTGGAGGAAGCCAGCACAGGAGTGGATGAAATGCCTACTGAGCACCTTTCACAGCAGACCACTAGACCCACCTCTCAGGTAAGGCACTCATCTGTTCACTACTGTCCCCACGGTATTCTGACCATTACATTACATTACAGGCATTTGGCAGACGCTCCAGAGTGACGTACAACAAAGTGTTAACCATAGTCAAGAACAGATTAGCTGAAAGCCACCCTAGTGGGAAGTACAATTCCAGGTGCTAGGAGCAACCACATAGTTAAACTAGGACCCTGTAGGTAAATCATTCAAAGGCAGCACTTGTCTATAAGCCGCAGATATCCACGTTGTAACATGGGATATTTACACAGAAAATGTTACACGGAAAGATTTTTTAAACTTTTAATTAAACGAATGCTTTTTTCCGAACAGTGCCTGTAACACGGCTGGTTAAAGAAAAACACAGTAGCCTACCAGAAAAGTCATTGATCGCTATCTTCATCTTCCTCCTGCGCACTAAAACCACTAAAGTCGTCTTCTTCAGTGTCGGAATTGAGCAGCCTTAGAATTACTTCGTCACACACTTTCTCAGTCTCTCTTTCGTTGTCGCTCTCACTGTCACTTTCGTCTCGAGACAAATTCGCACTTGAGCTTGTGCTGTCCTCTTCATCACGCAGCAGTCCAGCCTTTCGAAACCCGTTGGTGATAGTGGATTTTTGACACTGTTCCACGCTGTCAGGATCCACTGGCAGACTTGAGCAAAGTTGCTCTTCGCATGCGGCCAGTTTTGGTAAATGATTTCTCGCCGCTAGTCATCCAAGTCTCCCACTCAACTCGGAGTGCCACTTTAAATGCACGATTCACACTGATGTCGAGTGGCTGCAAATACTTCGTTGTGCCCCCAGGAATCACAGCTGGAATTGAGTTTGTCTTCTTGATGACTGCTTTTACAGAATCTGTTATATGGGCCCTCATGCTGTCCAAAACGAGCAATGCTTTTTTTCTGTGAAAAAATCCCCCCGGTCGCTTACCGTAGCACTCTGTCAGCCATTCCTTCATTAGGCTTTCCATCATCCACCCTTTATTGTTGACTTTCACGACAATTTCTTTCGGGAGTTTTTCTTTTGGCATCGTCATCCGCTTAAAAATTACCATTGGTGGAAGCTTTTGTCCAGATGCTGTGCAGCTCAGAACACAAGTGAAATGCGTTCTCTCATGGCCAGTTGTTTTCAGCGTGATGGACGATTCACCTTTCTTGTTAACAGTCCTAGTGAGAGGTAGGTCAAACGTCAAAGGTACTTCATCCATATTTATGATGTCGTCTGGTCCGATGGAATTCTCGGCTATCTTTGTTTGAGTGAATTTGCGGAAGTTTGTAACTTTTTCCTCGTAGTCGGGAGGGAGTTGCTGACACAGAGTCGTCCGTGCCCTGATGGACAGGCCTTTTCGTCTCATAAATCTGAGACACCACGATGGTCCACCTCTAAAATCTTCAATCTTCATTTCGGTGGCGATTGTTTTGGCTTTCAGTCAGATCTGCACGGTGGAAACACCTCGGCCGTCTGCTCTCTGTGTGTTCACCCAGTCTTCAAGAACGTTTTCAAGTTTGGGCCATCTGCTTTTCTTGCCTCTGAAAGCTTTTGTCGTCTTTTTGCATCGAGCCAGTTCTTCACGCTGCCGTCTCCAACGTCTCACCATCGATTCATTGATGCCAAACTTATGTGCAGCAGCTCTATTTCCTTCATTGACAGCCAGGTCGATCGCCTTTAACTTGAAAACTGCATCATATGCATTTCTTCGTGTGTTTTCCATGATGAGGGTATGTGCATAAAGCGCAAAATGACTGATCTGAAGAATTGTGTGAGTGCGTTTGATTGAATTCGAACAGTTTCATTGGTCCACTGTGACCTGTTCGGTAATTTAATTGGTCTGATGTGACGAGGCTGAATGTATTGGCGGCATGAGCTCGTTAGCCGGTAAAAATCCATAAATTAGCCGCATCATTGTTTAAGCCGCAGGGTTCAAAGCGTGAGAAAAAAAAAAAGTAGCGGCTTATAGTCTGGAAATTACGGTAATGCCTAAACCTAATACAATACATAAACAAGCAGACATGTGTAATACTGAGCAACTATGTCCCTAAGTAACAAAAACCGGACTACGAGGAGAGGTGCACCCTGAAGAGGTGTGTCTTCAGTCGTCGCTTGAAGGTGGCCAGGGACTGTTCTGACTTCCACGGGAAGGTCATTCCACCATCGAGGAGCCAGACCCGACAGGAGACGTGACCGGGAAGCACAGGTGCGGAGCGGTGGAGGCGCCAGGCGTCCTGAGGTAGCAGAACGGAGAAGTCTGGCAGGTGTGTAGGGTTTGAAGATCTTCGTGTCAATAAGAGTAAAACAGTGAGAAAACCATGTAATTAATTATTCTCACACAACTCTGTGTCCTAAAGACCATTACCACTGTATCACTTCCTCTCCCTCACAGCGTCCACCCACACTGCACACGCACACACACACACACACAAAACCACCCACCCTGCACACGCACACCCACACACACGCACACCCACACCCACACACAACCACCCCACACACAAAACCACCCACCCACCCCACACACACACACACACACACACACACCACCCCACACACACACACACACAAACACACACACACACAAAACCACCCACCTTGCACACCCACACACACACACACCACCCCACACACACACACACACACACACAACCACCCCACACACACACACACAAAACCACCCACCCCACACACGCACACACACACACACACGCTTACCTGTTTATGCTACTAGGTGGGGACACATGACTAGATGGAGTCAGGTGGGCACCATCTTTTCTAAGTGGTCTACAGACCAAGCAAACACTAATCCACTTTTATTCACCTTATGTTATATTGCCCATCACTTCAAAACTTGAGAATTAACAGCGTAAGCCAGACCTGACATTTTACATATTGCTGGGGACCTGTGATGTCACATATTTGCATATCAAAACATGACATCATTGTGTGTGTGTGTACCTGTTTATGCGACTTGGTGGGGCACAGGTCGGGACTAGGGATGTGACTTATTGTCTAAACAAAAAATGCTGATAAATAGGCAAAACGATAAGCAAACTGACTGAAACAAAAAACGTGTTAAAAAAAACCCCGAACTACCAATGTAATAACTTTAGCAAACGTTGATGCAAACTGTTCACAATGAAGAAATGTGACAAGGTGAAAGCGGAAGAAATCACAGGTCTGATTGTGAAAATGATAGTCACCAACATGCAGCCAGTATCCATCATCGAAGACACCGGTTTCAAAAACCTGATGGCTTATATCAAGCCCAGCTATTCATCGCCATGCAGGAAAACGATAATGGCCAGGATAGAGAAATTCTACAATGACTGTTCCGATGTCATCAGAACAAACTAGCTCAATACTGAACATATACAAACTTGTATATAAAAAAACGGGACTAGATAAACCTAGTTCAGCCAGACCCTGGATACAGACTGTGGGGAACATTGTTTGTCAGAAACTGAAACCTTTGACCCATAAATGGTACTGGACCCTCTTTTCATCCTCTTCTCCCAATTGAAAGTCAGTGAGACGTAGGGCACCATTTTCAGGCTCTTGGGCAATGCCCTGTGCCCTAAAACAGGTGGTGTAGCATGACATGTGGCACAGGGCATTTCCCAAGAGCCTGGAAATGGCGCCCCTAGACTTAAATACGGGTTATAATAATAATAATAATAAACTTTATTTGTATAGCACCTTTCATACATGATATGCAGCTCAAAGTGCTTCACAATTGTAAATAGAATTAAAAAGCAGAGATAAAATAAGATGATAAAAAATGCATAGGTAGAGGCATTCAAGGTAGCCTTAAAAATAAATAAGTAAAAATTGTAAAAAAAAAAAATACATGACTGCATAAAATACAAAGACCGTGGAATAACACACACTATTAATGTAACCAGTATTTAATTTAAAAGCCTGTTTGAACAGGTAGGTTTTAATCAGTTTTAAAAAGATGATCACAGAGCTTATATCTCTGATGTGTCTGGGTAGGGTGTTCCACAGTTTTGGGGCATAATAGCTCAAAGCGGCTTCCCCGCTCATTTTGTGCAGTACTTTGGTAGCAGTTAAAAGGTCAGCACCTGAGGACCGGAGGGATCTTGTTCGCTGATATGAGATGAGAAAATCTGAAATGTATGTGGGTGCTGTACCATTTAGAGCTTTGTAGGTGAGTAAAAGTACCTTGAAGTCAATTCTAAAGGAAACGGGGAGCCAGTGCAGGGTGGTTAGGACAGGAGTGATATGCTCTCTCTTTCTGGTCTTTGTTAAAAGTCTAGCAGCTGAATTCTGAATGAGCTGAAGTTTCTCTATTGACTTTTTGGGCAGCCCGGTGAAGAGGGCATTGCAGTAGTCTAATCTGCTAGTAATATAAGCGTGAACTAATTTCTCTGCATCCGCCTGTGTTAAAAACGGCCGTACTTTGGCAACATTTCTTAGGTGGAAGAAAGCTGTCTTGGTCACCTTGCTAATATGGGCCTTAAAGTTTAAGTCGGAATCTAAGATGACACCTAGGCTTTTTACTTCTGGTTTGGTATGGGGAGCAAGGTCCCCAAGCTTACTTGGGTCGAGCATCACGTGACCAAACCGGAAAACGGGTCTCCTCACTTCCGCCAGTCAACAAGGTCAAAGTAGCTGCTGTTGCTAGCTGAGTGAAGTGAAAATTAACTAAGGTTGATGGAGAATTTGTTTCGTATAGAGCCTATTACTCTATCTGCACTTTAAATTATTGGTGTTCTATTTTATTTTCATATATGAAATTCTCACGAATAGGGTAAAATGTATTTTTCAAGACAATTAACGTATCAGAAGCGGGCTAATCCTAATAGTGGAAAACCGCACCAAAAAAAGAAAGAAAACCTGGTAAGATACTAAGACGACAAAACAAAATGCATTAAAATATGGACTGCTCTCCTTCAAATAGTCCAGGGAAAAGTATAAATCAGGACTATAGCAATGACAGAGCAATTGTATTTTTAAGTTGCACTTAAAAAATACTAGACAGTTTTAGACTTCTGATGCTGTTGTTCCTTTGGTTATACTTAAATATGATTAATACCAGGACTATTAGGTCTATGATATGAATGGCATCTCAACACTTACTGCTATCCTGGACTTGTGCTGACTCAGTGCAGCCATGGACTGGGGGGGTACAGCCTGCACATTCAGCTCCGAATAGTGTGTGGTTTGAAACAACAGGGCAACCGTGTGACTACACACTGCAGTGCCTGTCACACATGAACATCGATATGATGTCAGTATGACAGGGTCTGAATCCCGGAGTACTATCTGTAAAAAAGTACATGGAGAAAACTTTGGTAACATGACACTGATTGAGTGTTCATAAACTGATGAACGTTGAACGCGAACAGATCAACCTTATGCTAACCGTCCCTACTCTCAGGCTGTGTGGCTTCTCGCTCTTTTGCGTAGATCTGACCGGCTGCCCTGATGCTAACATCACCAGTCATCCTGTCTCTGTTTGACACTGGTGAAAAATGATGAAGACAACATTAAGATCTACATAAGTAACTGTTATTGAGCAGCCGACCAGCTAACATCACTAGCTAGCTAGCTACCTAACGCTAACACTAGGTAAGAGACAGTAGCCACAGGTACCTAATTTTTTTCCCCCGTTAGTACTAGCTAGCTAACGCTAGGTAATAGACAGCAGGCACAGGCACTTAAAAAAAATGTTGTTAGTACTAGCTAACTAACGCTAACGCTATGTATGTATAAACAGCAGGCGTATCGCTTAAACCCCTTGTCCATTTTGCTCATATGAGTATCGCTTAAACCCCTCGTCCATTTTGCTCATAGCAGCTGTCATGGCAGATGTTGTCCGGGTGCCAATATCAGTCCGGGGTGATGTAATCGGGTGATGTCATCGGAATTTTGGACTGTAGTTGCTATGCCAACATGACGAGCTCGCATTCCTGAGTGAGAAAACCCAGATGAATGTGTCCGGGTGTCCGGGTGATGTCATTTAGCTACGAATAAGCTGTACAGTTAAGTTAGCTGCCTTGCTACGAGCATAATATATGAATTATAATATATAATTATATTATAATTATATAGCCAGCTAGCTACGGACGTAACAGTATGCATTGTCTGTTCAGCTGTACAGTTAAGTTAGCTGCCTTGCTACGAACATAATATATGAATTATAATATATAATTATATTATAATTATATAGCCAGCTAGCTACGGACATAACAGTATGCATTGTCTGTTCAGCTGTACAGTTAAGTTCGCTGCCTTGCTATGAACATAATATATGAATTATAATATATAATTATATTATAATTATATAGCCAGCTAGCTACGAACACAACAGTATGCATTGTCTGTTCAGATGTACAGCTAAGTTCGCTGCCTTGCTACGAACATAATATATGAATTATAATATATAATTATATTATAATTATATAGCCAGTTAGCTACGGACATAACAGTATGCATTGTCTGTTCAGATGTACAGCTAATTTCGCTGCCTAGCTACGAATATAATATATGGATCGCCTGCTTAGATGGCTAGTGAAATACTTGCTAGTAAAATAAAAATCGTGTCGTTGGAGACAGATCACTACACTACATCAGATAACCTTTATAATTTCCTTTTTGTATAGGCTACTGTGCTTATATTGTTAATTGTTTTAGATTTTACATTGTGTTAGTGATACTAGTGGGAAAAAAGTTTGCTGTTTCACATATAATAATAATAGATATATCATATATCCTGACATTCCTTGAGTAGCCTTCACGTTTGCTAGCTAGTGTAAATGCTAGCTAACGTCACCGACAGTGTTTATGCTCAACTCATGTGGGTAACGTTACAAGAGTTCATTTCACAGATAACAGGCCATAACGTGGGATGGACTAGTTTGCTATAATAACCCCTTAACTTACTGTACTACCCACAAGTCATACCATTGACTAGTTGATTTATTTCACACACACACCATCATTTTAAACCTTGCAGTGTTATTTGTTGTATACATAGCAAGCTAGTCCATCCCACAATTGGATGAGGTGGTGTAACATAACTTGATAATTCAGAATACTGTTGCTGGGATTTAAATCCATCCATGGCTATATTATACACTCTGTGTAAATAAATACCCATTGCTTTGTAACCTACCTGCTACCTGTCCTATCTTCATATCACAGCCACCCTCCATGTTTCTTAATCTGTTGTCAGAACCTGCCATGCTCTATACCTGTAGTTTAAGGGTAGTGTGTATCCAAGTCCATGGTGTGGATGTCAAGCTGTGGATGCTGTCAGATATAGCTAGTAATCACAACTCACTGCACCATTTATATTCATTATTATAACTTCAAAGTTTACCATAGGAGTAATGATGGCTATGGTCTCACTAGCCTCTAAACCTATGCTTTGAAGACAACAAAGCCAAGCATCGTTTTTTTCTTGGTTCACAATTTATACGTGTTCACACAGCAATAATACAAGATACTTTTTTTTATTTGTAGTGTATGGTAGGTGGGTGATGGGAGTACATCTAATGACATCCATGCAGCATCTTCAACACCCGCCTTTAGGGCCACACCAACTATCTCCTACACCTTGGAAAAAGGGACAGAGAAAAGAAAAGACAGAGTGGGTGGGGAGAGAAAGAGAAACTATGAGAGAAAGCTGTCAGTGGGCAAAACAATGGCCTGCTTTAGTGAAAAGCCCTCTCACCACGGCAAGGTACAGGCCTAGAGAGGGTTATTAAATTTGTATTGCCCCAGTGTCATCTCATCCCCTAGAATCTTCCTTGTACACTAAAACAGTACCCAGTTGAACCTTGGGTTTTCATTGAACTTGAGAACAGGGGCCAAGTAGGAAGGGGCCAAGTACAGTAGGAAGGGGCGAAGGGACAGTTAGAAACTGGGACATTAACCAGGTACAGTCAATTAAAAAAATGTGTACCATGGCTTGGTTTAATACTTTACAATACACTTTGTGAAGTCAATCTGTAAAAAAAAGATGTACACACATACAATACCAATTCCCTCAACATATGTACAACTTAAAGAATAAATAAATACTTACCAAATCATATGATAATCTGTGAAAACACTAGAAAATAACTCTACAAGCAGTACAAACAAACTCACTCAAGTCTATGCTATCTGGCAGGCAAGATAAATGAAACACCTTACCACACCCCCTCCTGCAAGATAGCAGAGGCTCTTCTCCTCCCTCCCAGATGGTTCGCCTGCAGGAGCAGTGGACGCTGACCTCCATAGCGTACGCTGGCCTGGCCATGGGACACCGGATGGAGCTGGGGAATGGTATCAGATGCCCAACCTGAAAGCAGGAAAAGAGGTGATGTCGCATGGCCGCCTGATGGTACTGCACCTTGGATGGATCCTCACCTCTGCAGAGAGTGAGACTGTTTGCAATAGCAAACAGCCCACAATCTGAGCCGCCCCTCTGCTGCTGGACATCCGGCCACTGCAAGTGGACCTGGTTCCCTGTGTAAGAGAGAAGGCCTGTTATCTGTGAAATGAACTCCTCGATCGTGCTGTGACCAGAGGAGTCATAAACATTAACAGTACCTACCTGGCAGCCGATGTTACTTACCGTAACCCAGTGGTTGGCACAAACATTTAAAATCTGTACAAACCCCTGGGTTGTTGCAGGCACAGAGGACAGGAGGGCGAGGGATGTGGTGGCGTAGAGGCCTCCTACATGGGGATGTTGTGCCTGCAAGAGAGCCTGGGAGTGGTCAATAGCACAGTCATCTAGCCAACAGTGTGGGTTAAGGACTGTACCCCTAAGGTCCTCCACCCTGCTCAGTGAAGCGGGGCAGGCCTGCCCCCGCTGGACACCTGTGATGATAACATCGCTGGCATCACTGTCCTGGACAACCTGTGAGAACTGAGAAGATATAATTGATTAATAGGATGCATTTGAACATCTGTATAAACTAGGGCTGAGCCGAATGCTTCGGAGCTTCGAAGCTTCGTTCGTTGCATTGGGATTCTTATTTATTTATTTTATTTATTCTTATTTCTTAATGTTGAGTAGTGGCAACAACAATTTCAAGTCTACCTGAAGTGTGTCCCCCTCCAGCGCAGAGCACAGTGGTTCAGGGTCATCCGAACACACCAGCTCAGGCCGATGGGACACAGCTTTTGGGGGCGGGCCAGCTCGTGATCCTTAAGTCAATCCAAGAGTAACAAAATGATTCAATGAAACCATATTTAGCATAATGTCCTTTAGTGAAAAAAAACATTAACATATGACTCTCACAACATTGATGTGGACTTCATGTTAAACGTACTTTTCCACAGAGGCTTCACTGAGGCATAGGGTGTCTGGGTCTTCAGCTGGTTGCCATCCAAGGTCTCCAACTGCACCAGGTTGTTGTCCCCGACCTCAGTTACCCTAAGAAAAACATGTAATAATGATCTGTAATGGCAAAATTGGATATCATCACCCTCTCACCTTAATTACTCTTAAAAGCCCAACATTTACCGGTACTGAGTTGGCCAGTCTGGATCCATTGTGCGACCAAGTCTCCCACGCTTCCTCTCATCCTTCTTCAGCACCTCCATGCCCGGGAGGATCTTGAAACGCTTGGTTCCCTTCTTGATCCTCAGCCGGTAGGTTTCGTGCTGTTTCTCCTGGGCCTTCTCCATGTTGAGTCGCACCTTGATCGTTGAAGAAACGCAGCAGCAGAGATTTATATTCTCTAAGTTGAGAGATACAACTGCTACAAGATGGGCATGGTTGAACTTGGACTTTCAGATAGATCTATATGCCGTCATGCGCGCCATTGAGGCCATGCGCTCTTGAGGATTGCACGCTTCAGATAGGGATTCACTTAGCATCACTCAGGTGGTTGTTCAGTAAACAGTTGTGTAATATCTTTCACCTTGTCAAAGACCTCCTCATCCTTCTCAGCCCTGGCCTGGAGGTAGTCTGCAACAGTGTCCTCATCGATCCCGTCAACCTCCACAAGAGGAGGAATGTCGCCTGTGACCTGAAATGACATGGCAAATAGAGAAAACACAACACACAAACATTTTCATAGTTAGGGTTTTTGCAAACAAAAATGATAAGAAAGATGATGATGATGATGAAGAAGAATGATAAGAAGATGATATGAAGTTTACATACCTCTGAGGACAACTGTGGCTCCCGACCGTACATCAGGCGGTATGGCAAGTACTTAGTGGAGGCCTGGACACTGGTGTTATGTGCGAAAAGGATTACCTTAAGGTTATCCTCTCACCGTTCTTGGTGCCCATCCAGAGACTTTCCAATGGCCCTCTTCAGCATCTGGTTGGTTTGCTCATCCAGTCCATTGGTCTGGGGATGGTAAGCAGAAGTGATGCGGTGCTTGGCCCCCCACTTCTCAAACAGGATCTGGTTGACCTAAAAAAGAAAATAAGACAAGTCATTAGTTTTGTCCGTACAAGTATGTCCATAACTGTTAAGAGATCAAATGTTTTAGCAAGTACTTGACCTTGTTCCAGAACTCTCTGCCCTGGTCCGTCAGGATGACCTCCGGTGCACCTGGGATGTTACCGCTGCTGTCTTGTCCTAGCAGTGTATACACACAGTATATATGGTACTATTATATTAATGCTTATGTTAATTTTCAAGATGAAAATTTAGATACATGCGGTTGATGAACTGGATAATTAGATGAACTTGACTACCTACGTTAAATACACTTATTGTAAGTCGCTTTGGATAAAAAAGTCTGCTAAATGACTGTATTGTAATGTAATGTAAATAAATATTGGCATACTCTATTGGACAAGAGGAAGTAAAACATTCACACTAAAAGAGAATACTGAAAGAAAACATGATGGGAAACAAGTCAAAAGTGTAGAACTCACCAATCATGTACCAAGGTGAAACAGGCTTGATGCTCTTCAGCTCAGGTGCCTCGGTCTTCACCTTCTCAAACTTCTGGCAAGGCACGCAGGTACGGACCTTGAAATGAACAGTAAACTGTTAGGTTCACGAATTCAGAAGACCTTCAAAGAGGATAGAGAATACTTGCACCAAATGAGAAAACAGAACATTCAACCAAAATGAAGCAGAGTTTATTTAACCAAATGCATTCGGGGTTCAATGCCTCCCTGTCAGACAAAGAACAACTAATTTCCAGCAGATTTCTCTCTTATACACAATACTTCCATGTCAGATGCATTAGCCTCGCCCATATAACAGTCACAAAACAGTTATTTTCCCCATCTCTGGGAGAACCTCGTACGAGTCTAATCTTTTGGCAAGGCACACTGCCCTTGAGACTGTGGTGGTTCAAAAACAATTCTTAAACACAGAATTTCTCTATCAATCCCTCCTTTTTATGATTTTATCCCATATAGTCATAAAATACTTTCACTTTTTGAACAGCACTGCAAGTGTTTTCCAATGCAGAAGCTTAAACATCTTAAAACAAGTTTTGCAAGGCCATGGCAGTATCGTCATAGTCTGGAGGATAAATTATCTCTTCATTCCCAGAGTCTGAAGATTGTCCTTCTTCAGAATCTAGGTTGTTATACTCATCAGTCACTAGGTCTTTTTGTTGGGCCATCCGCATTGTTATCAGGTATGTAGGTACAACACGCAGTTCCAATTATGTGGCATATTCCTCCCTTGGAGGCAGTCATGAGGTCCAGGACCATACGATTTTGAATTGTCATTAATCTAAGTGCAGTTAACTCGTTTTTTTCTTTTTTCTTTTTCTCTCGGTTGCATTCAGTGTAAAATTGATCAATGCACTCAGGCGGTAGTTTATTGTCTCTACCCTTAACATTAATTTGCCCACCCCCATTTGGGGAAAAATACTAAGAACTGCTTTGTTCCCTGTACTCCAAAGTTTGTGATCTTTTGGAACATTACTTCCCCATATTGCATCATGCTTATCCTCTAAGGATCTTTTTGCACGACCCTGTGTTTCAGCGCTTATTATCCATGTATGGTCAGTCAACATCACATATGCACAACTTCCGTGCCACTTCTTAGGCAGAGCTATGTACACATTGTGTCCGCAAAGCCAGTACCACCCATCCACTGCCCTAGTGCCGTTTTCTGTAGGCACTAACGTGGAACACCTTGTCCCATTTAAGGGCGTTCCGGTGGTTCTATTCTTACAGCGGGAGTACACTGTCCCATTGCATTGGGATGTGTCCCCCACCGGAACTGTTCCATTCCCTTGTACACAATTTACAAAGGTCTTATGCGGGGTATATGGTACTACCATAATGGGCGTAATCAAATTTTGTTGTGAGGTTTGTAATAAACCTTGTCGATCAGTGCAATTTATTCCCGTCAGTATATTCGTAGCAGTTAGCCTGGTTGTGATTTTGTGGGTTGGGTCAAAGTATTTAAGTGTTCCTGTATGAGTTGAGAGCCCTATGGCACATGTTACAGTCCAGGACACATTTAATCCAATTCCTGGTGGTTGGTCCACAGTTACCCTTGGTGCTACGGATGATGCCGGTAGATGTGTGCATAAGTAGCAGTTGGTCTTGTTTATGCTGCCTACTGTGCTGTGCTTTTACAAATCTCTTCCCTCTTATCGGTGTTCCGACTACCGTGATTATCATCAATATGGTGAAAGACCCCACTGCCCGCCACTGGAGGTTCACCATAGCTGTGTCTAAATCTCAGTAAGAGGGTTGTTTGCTTCACCGGTTTTGAGACAGGTGTGTTCTACATTTCACACCTCCGTTTGTAGCCGGACTTCTCCCTTCTGAGCACAACTCTTTTAGGTACCTACTCACACTTTGTTACCTTTTTACAGTGGGACAGATGCACCCAGGTGGATTGCTTGGCAATCTTTACTGCTGTTGGAGTTGTTAGTAGCACCTGATACGTCCCTTTTCACTTTGGTTGATTCCACGCCTTGTGCCTTGGATCTTTAATCTGTACCCAGTCCCCGACCTGCAGCTTTTCTTCTGGTATTCCAGCTGTAAGAGTTTACACATTTCTTGTTTATTAGATAACATTTTCTTCATATACTCTGCCAATGTGGGATTGTCCTCTGATGTTCTACCTCCAAATTGCGGTAGGTGATAGGCTTTTCCCATCTAGGTATTATTTCTCTAGAAATTATTTTTGCCACAGTTTGTGCATCAATTTTTGAGGTAGGGTATGCTTCTACCCAACCTGAGAATGGGTCAATCATTACTAAGCAGCTCTTTTTCCCCTCACTTGGTGTGAGATGGATGAAATCCATCATCCAAGATTCAAATGGTCAAAACATGTTAAACACCTTTTACAAATAATTTTTGTAAGGTTGTAAATCCAAACGTTGTATAACGTTTGTTAGCCATAGCTACCATCCCTCCTCTTGAGACATGGCATATGCCATGACTCAACTCTGCAGCTATGGTAAACAAAGATCTCGGTAATACAGGTTTCTTTTCTGGGCCCACCCACAGGCCAGTTTCGTTCTCAGTACATTTTTGGTTGCCCCACATCCTTTTATCTGGTACCCCCGCTTCATGTTGCGTGTCTCTCAAGAGAGTGTCTGCAGCTGCTTCTTTTGCAGCAGAGTCTGCGAATGCATTCCCCAGGGACACCTCATCTGTTCCTTTCGTATGTGCTGCACATTTACATATAGCCACTGTTTTGGGTTTCTGTAATGCTGCAATCAGTTCCAGTATCACTGGTGCATGTGTTATTGGTTTACCTGTTGAAGTCATTCTTTTTTCAGGATCCATCCACATAGAATGTTACTTCTGCGTCAAGAATGGGTGTGTCCATTAACCCGGGGCGTGCTGCCACAGACCTAGATGTTTCAGCTACACAATCGTGAGGATCTCCATCCTCAGCGGTTGGCAGCAAGGTAGCCGGATTAAGTGTGGTGCATCTTACAATTGTTAGATTAGGAACTGTTAGTAGAGTCGCCATACAGCTCAGCTGTCTTGCTGGTGACAAGAATGTATGTTTTGTTTGCAGTAGTAATACAGAAACTACATGTGGTACCATCAGTGTCAATGGTTGGTATAACACTATGGTTTGTGAGGCTTTTACTGCTAATGCTGCTGCTTCTACAGCTTGTAGACAGCATGGCAGTCCTCGTGCTACAGGATCCAGTTTTGTGGAATAATAAGCAATTGGTCTTTGCTTACCTCCAAATGTTTGCATTAGGACTGACGACATGAATCCCCCACAGCTGTCTACCATCTGTATGAAGGGTTTAGCTGGGTCAGGATGTGCCAACACCTGAGAGCTCACCATGACCTGTTTTACATGTTCAAAGGCTTCATTGACTTCAAGAGTCCATTTGATTGGATCTCGAGCCTCCATTGGTTCGCTGTAAATACAATCTAACAGTGGCTGCATCAATTGTGCATAATTACATATCCAGGTTTGGCAGAAATGTATCATTCCTAGTAAAAACATCATCTGTTTTTTTTTGTTTTTGTTTTAGGCTTTGGGGCCTGCAGTATCACTGTTTTCCTATCCGGTAACAAGGCTCAGCCTCGAGCTGAGATAGCGTGTCCCAGATATTTTACTTCTGGTAGACACCACTGCAGCTTCCCCTTGCTTACCTTGTGGCCTTGTGAGGCCAGAAAGGCCAAACATGCCTTTGAGTCTATTTCGCAGCGCTCCCGAGAAGGAGAGCAATTCAATATGTCGTCTACATCAGAGTTTCCGTTATCCGGTAATTGCCGTTTTTTTACCGGGAAAATCTGTTGAAGTCCGACATATTTAAATCTCTCCGGTCATAATGTCCGGTGAAAATAATTCCTTCTAAGCACAATTTGAATTGTATTAAAACAGGCTAAAATTTAATTTCCACATATCCTTCTATTAAAAATGAATCTTCATTTTTTAAATGAATGTGTAGGCTATAGGCTAGCCTATGCGACGGACAAAATAATCGTTACATTTGTTTCATTGTTGCGTCACTCTGATAAAGCGCGCGCTCAGATTGAATGCCGTAGCCTGCCTAACAACCATAACGGCGGCAAACAGCGACAACCGAGAGAGATCAGACATGGCCAAACAAGCAACCCTTAAGAAGTATTTTCTGAAACCAAGCAGGCTTAATGACAATAATGATGATGAGTCTGAGATACAGTCTGAAGTCACGGAGACCGCTGATGCATTGGCTCCAGCCGAAAAGAAACAAAAATGTCGAGCGTTCACGCCCGAATGGAAAAGCAAATTCCCCTGGCTGAGGTGCGACATTATAGATGGGGAAGAAAAAATGTTTTGCTCACACTGCGAGAAATCGGGGAGGAAGAATGGATTCACCAGAGGAGCAACGAACATGAGAATCTCGGCTCTCACTGAGCACAGCCAGTGCAGTGACCACGTATCGGCGGTCAATTTAACACAACAGCAAACCGCAATGAAAGGCCACTGTGAGAAGGCTAACGAAACGTCCAACAAGAAGCTGTGCTCTCAGCTACAAGTTGTATTTCACATGGCCAAAAATGACATCGCATGTCATCAGTATGTGGGGTTGACTGACCTACTGAGAGCAGTTAAGGCTCCGGATTTTGTCTCGTGTGAGGGCATTTACCGGCACAGCGACTCCGTTGATGACATGGAAAAGGCACTGGAAGACGTTGTGGTGAAGCAACTGGATGAAAAGCTAAAGGGGAGTGACTTCATTGGACTTATCATTGATGAGACGGTAAATATCACTGTGGACAAGAAGCTGATTATATACGTCAAGTTGGAAATAAAAGGAAGAGTTGAGATGTGTTTTCTGGGCAATTATGATGTGCACTCCGGGACCGCACGGTGTATATTTGACAAAGTGGTTGAGGTGCTCCGCGAGAGGAATGTGGAGCTGTCCCGCGTCATTGGCCTGGGCTCAGATGGGGCCAGTGTAATGATGGGGAAGCGTGCTGGAGTTGGTGCTCTTCTGAAGAAAGAGAGTGCGTTTTCCATTCAGGTGCACTGTGGTGCCCACCGAGCTGCGCTGGCCGCGCTAGATGCTGCAAAAGCTGTGGACCAGGTAGGAGCCTACAAGCGCACAATTGCCTCTGTTTACTCCTTTTACAAGCACTCAGCCAGCAGGACCAATCACCTCCATCAACTGACAGCAGCGTTCAGCAATGAAGACATGACGAGCCTAAAGCAGCCTTGCGCTGTCCGCTGGCTATCCTTGCACAGGGCAGTGGAGGGTATCAAACGTAACTGGCCTGCTCTGGTGATTGAGTTAAATAAAGAGGCTGTGGGAGGAAATGCCCAAGCCCAAGGCATCCTGGGTCAAATCCAGCCGTACTGCTTCATCGCCTTGACTCATGCACTGGCTGATGTGCTACCGGTGATGACCAAACTGAATTTGGTTTTCCAGAAAGACGACGTCAATCTGGCCACAATCCGACCAATGGTTCACGCATCACTCGCGGCACTAACACAGTTACGAGATGCCCCAGGTCCAGAAGAAGAGAGGTTCCAGGCGGATTGCCAAGAAGGCATGCACAAGGATGTGAAAGTGACACATGCAGGTGACAGGTCCGTTCAGGCTTTCAAAAATGCCCGAGCACGCTACATTCAACATCTAATAGATGCTTTACACGACCGATTCCCTGAAGATTCCTGGATCTACTTAACTGCTTCGATGTCCTTCTGAACCCCTCCCGATACCCACAGACACAGGGTGGTAAGTAGAAGCCTATTTGATTTAGTTTGTTGCAAAAGGCATAGCATCATTCTTTAAATCCTTTTTGAACAACCTAAAATGCTCGCCTATATCGTGAAATGTACGGCCTATCATATTAATAATAATAATCATTAATCATTACTCCGCTTCGTGTCGTGCCTATGTCGCAGCACAGCCGTGCCAATAACCACGATAAAGCACTCCCTCTCGTGTGTTATTGCTTAAAAATAACAGGATAACATTTAAACATTCCTACGTTTCAGTTAATCTGGCTGTCGATGCCATTTTGTCATATAAGTTGTTTAAAGTTGTGTATTGGCTTTTCATAAAAATATCACTGATTCATCCCTCAGCGCTTAAGGAATATGCTGAACCAGCCATCCGAACCATTATTGGTCATTTTGGCAAAGAAATTACCAGCGAGGACGAGTCAGCACCAGCCACAGCCCCTCTCATCGATGCCACAAGCGCGCAACGAGATGCCATCGCTGTGATGACAGCGCTCCGTGGTTATGGAGGCTTGAATTTCTCAACGGCCTGCGAAGTCCTCATCAGGGATTTCAGCTAAATCTATCCCGAGTGGGCCAAACTGGCCAAGGTAGCCTGCTTGATCCCCGTCTCCAGTGTGCCAGCAGAGAGAGGGTTCTCTCTGCAGAACCGAATCAAAACAGCGCAGCGAAGTCGCCTTGAGGAGGACAAGGTCACAAAGCTTATGCGCATTGCAAGTTGTGGAGAGACACTTGGAACCTTTGATTTTAAGTGGGCAGCTACACGCTTCACTGCTGCGAAAAAGCGTAAGAAGTAAAATCATATGAGCCAGCAATAGGTTATTTTTTTGTTTATTTTCAAATAGTTTTTATTCAATTTTATTTTATCTGAGAAAAGGTCTGTAGCGAACGGAAATGATTTGATTTCAAGTCGGCAGCAGCACGCCGTAATTAAAATGTTATGAGCCAGATGTGCCTACATGTAACTTTTTGTTTGTTTGCAAATAGTTTTTATTCTGTTTTATTTTATCTGAGGATATGTAGGCCTAAAGCTGAAGGAATTCTTTGTGTTTACGTGTTGCCCCAACGAACGTAGGCTAGCGTAATATTTATTTATTTATTTTTAAAATAGCGTTATGCACGTGAGTCTATTGACGGGACTTATTTTATTTGGAATATAATGTATAAGCAAAAGTAGCCTACTTTTCAATAAAACATTATAAATCTACATGCCTTGATGATGTCATTCTTTATATAGCCTGCCTATCAATTGTTTTTAAGCTCAATAAACACATATAATATTTGACCGGAATTTCTCCGATTTGTCCGGGACATTGAATCTTCCAGGACACGTGGACCGGCACCAATTTTTTCTAACGGAAACTCTGGTCTACATACAGGAGGAGTTTTTAAAATCACAGATGCTGCCATCCACATATCCTGCCAGTATAATGTATCTAGAGAATAGGAAGTGGGAATCTTTAATTTAAACTTTTTTTCATACATTTCACCTGGCCGTGGTGCCTCTCGGAAATACATGCTAGCTGGCAGTGTAGTGTAATGGTTAGAGAGCTGGGCTTGTAACTCGAAGGTTGCCGGTTCGATTCCCACATAGGGCACTGCTGTTGTACCCTTGAGCAAGGTACTTAACCTGAATTGCTTCAGTAAAATATCCAGCTGTACAAATGGATTGTATGTAAAGAAATGTAAAAACTGTGTAAGTCGCTCCGGATAAGAGCGTCTGCTAAAATGTCTAAAATGTATAATGTAAAATGTATATAGTACAGTGCAGATCAGATGGGTCATTCATTTTCAGATTCTTCGCTGTCTACAATGAATGCGTCATTTTTTTCTCTTTTTTTTTTTTGGAGCCCAGAGTGTTTGCGGAACATCATATAATACCTAAGTATTTATCTGGTGTAAACTAGGGTGGTCATCGGAAAGAGCTAGCAGCGTGCTGTACGGTTCAAATTGCAGTTGTGTATGCACACAGCGTTGTACTGGTGTTCCAGAAACACTCATATTCTAAATGTCTAGTCAGGGGTAAGAAGAGAGCAGTGCTATAAGAGTTCGCTGGGGCTGTCTGCTCGGATGGAATAGATTCACACAGTTGTGCATGACTGGCAGTATATCAATTCCCATGTGTAATACCAATCTATCAATTGTATAGGATTCCCCAAACTATTTCCAATAGTACCTATACAGGTGACGTGACTGACAACCCATTTTCGTCACATTCAATAGTCATTTTTAATTTTAATTTAATTGGTCTTCCCTAGCCGTTCGCTCGAAGTGAATAGCATGTTCTATTATCACTTGCAATCGGCACGTTGCCCACGTAGTTACATGTCTTTTAATTAACATTGTTAATGCAGGAGTGAGGCCGTTCAGGAACGCATTTTTCAGCTGTTGTTCATAAACCCCATCATTATTAATTGCAGGTGGTTCAATACCACTGTTAGCATTAAACACTTTTTTAAGATGGGTTAGGTACGCCATTAGTATTTCGTTTTTATTTTGCACACAGTCACAACATTTTTACGTAATCACAGCGTCCTCGGAAAAGAAGAGTAACCCTTGTTAATAATTGATCCATATTTTATATCTTATATAATATAATATTATTATATATAATACTTGGTTCCATATTTATTTTGCTTTGCTTTATCACCTTTAGCTTTATCTCTAATTGCATTCACAAGCTTGCCACATTGCGGGACCTTCAACTTCCCATCAAACCCAAACTTTTCTTTCCACATGCCAACCCAATCTCCTGCCCCCGTAAACCTCAATTCCATTTCCCTTGAATCCTGAGACAGGTAAACTTCACCATCACTTTCTTTCTTACAACAACAACAACAACCTTTGCTCTTACCACTTTCCATGGTCACACCTATGTTCTGTCACTCACTTTTATGGCAAGGCTCTAGGTTCAATATCACACTTTTATGTTTAAATAGAATTCGGAAAAATCCCGTCACTCACCGTGCTTCCAGAGGAACGTTGCTCTGTCTGGCCTCGCTAATTATCCAAGGATCCTGCGCGATCCGGACCAAGGACTTTCAAAAACTTGTCCCAGACAAGCCCCGTGCACGGTTTCAGACGTCACACCCTTCCTCTGTGCCAGTGTGCTGAGATATTGGGATCCCGGTATGAGCCCCCAATTTGTTAGCTTCACGAATTCAGAAGACCTTCAAAGAGGATAGAGAATACTTGCACAGAAAGAAAACAGAAAACAGAACATTCAACCAAAATCAAGCAGAGTTTATTTAACCAAATGCATTCGGGGTTCAATGCCTCCCTGTCAGACAAAGAACAACTCATTTCCGGCAGATTTCTCTCTTATACACAATACTTCCATGTCAGATGCATTAGCCTCGCCCATATAACAGTCACAAGACAGTTATTTTCCCCATCTCTGGGAGAACCTCGTATGAGTCTAATCTTTTGGCAAGGCACACTGCCCTTGAGACTGTGGCAATTCAAAAAACATTCTTAACCCCCTGAGGTCGACGGGAGCGGTGACGCTCCCAGCAGCAATAAAAGTATATTACTATTTCTAACTTCGCGATACTTTATCATACACACGCGACAAAAACATTGACAGAAACCTTAGAATCGCGACTTTCCGATTTGAGCACTGGCAAATCAAATGGGATTTTTTAATTAGGTTAATTAGACCAAAAGTAAACCTTGCTTTTTACTCAGTTTTTACCTTTTAGTAACGTCCCCTTCTATTGACATGGTAACTAGGTGCTAGTTTCGGGGAGGTGCGTGGGGAGGGGTGTGGGGCCATGTGTGAAAACGCTGGCGTAAACAACACAAACTGTCCCGACAATTTGAAGCAAGATTTTATACAGACATACAATTTTATTCAAGATGGAAAGATTTTCTGCGCTGCAGTGTTTGAGAGCATTGATGGAAAGCGACGAGGACAACAACTCGTCATGTCCTGATACTGAAGAGGATTCAGATGAAGAGAGACAGCATTTTAAATTTAGAATTTAAAAATCGTATGTAGCATCTTGTACATTTTACATTTACATTTTAAGCATTTAGCAGACGCTCTTATCCAGAGCGACTTACAAGATGTAAGTGTTTACAGATTGTCTGTGTTTACGCTTGCAATCTGCCAGCAACAGTCTATGCTGATATTTATTTTATTTCGCTTGTTTTCAAATACTCGTGAAAATATATGAATTCCGCGTCTTGTGACGCTAAACATATTCTAACATAAACCTCTTCCTGAAGAGCCAAAATGGCTGCTGCCACAAGAAGCGCTTGTCGTGAAAGGAGAAATGGTAACTCAAATATTGCTTAGCCATTTAAAATCTAAATTGTGAGTTGTTGTTTTAACTCTAAAGAGGCATGAAATCACAAAAAAAGTTGAATTGGAAGACCCTCTTTTTCCTTGGGTCTCAGGAGGATATTATGTGCATTATTGTTAGGCTGACAATTTGAAGCAAAATTTTATACAGACATACAATTTTATTCAAGATGGAAAGATTTTCTGTGCTGCAGTGTTTGAGAGCATTGATGGAAAGCGACGAGGACAAAATATCAAATACTCGTATATATATATTCAATATATGAATTCCGCGTCTTGTGACTACATATTCCGCGTGTTGCAACGTAACAAATTGAGAGCCAAAATGGCTGTTGCCACAAGAAGCGCTTGTCGTGAAAGGAGAAATGGTAACTCAAATATTGTTTAGCCATTTAAAATCTAAATTGTGAGTTGTTGTTTTAACTCTAAAGAGGCATGAAATCACAAAAAAAGTTTAATTGGAAGACCCTTTTTTTCCTTGGGTCTCAGGAGGATATTATGTGCATTATTGTTAGGCTGTATGACTTGTAATATGTGGCATCCCCCTGTATATCCTACTGTAGTTTGTGTTCTGTTTTAAATAAATCTTCCAAAATGAAAAAAGCATTTTTTTTCTGTCTTCTGCATAGCTCACTGACTTGCTTACTCTGATGGCCTTTGAGAGAGAGATGGCCCATCTGACAGATCTTAGAGGTGTGGACAATGAATAATGAATATTCAGGTATTTAGCATTTAGCCCTCCCACAGCCTGAAAGAAATGTGACCAGTTCTGATAAAAACAGGTTTTTAGCTATTTAGATCTCAGATGTGCTAAACTATTTTCACACCCTTACATAACCAAGACCTTGATGAACAAACGCACATTGGCAAAACAATTCGTCACTATAGTTTAGTGTTGCTTTCACAACTTTTGTGACAGCAGAAAAATTTACTATTTTTAACTTGTGTGTTTGTAGATCTATTTACAAGCTGCATATGATACTGACCAAACTATTGATGGCATACAAATGTAGCTGTGATTGTCCTTCAAATAAAAATATCAAACACTTTGGAGTAAGTGTGTGTTAAGTTTATGAAATTGAGATAAATATCAGACCATGCCAAAATCAAAAACCATCTCAAAGCTTAGCACGGACCTCAGAGGGTTAAACACAGAATTTCTCTATCAAAACGCAAGTTGAATGAATGAATGAAATGTGTGGTCTTTGGCTGTGTGTAAAATATGATCTTGCTACAGTTTGTAAGAAGATCATATTTTACACATGGCTAAAGACCACACCTTTCATTCATTCATTCATTCACATTTCCATCAACTAAAGACAAAATAGTTTTGCTTGCCCAGTTTTGCACATCATTCACGATGCCATGCCAGAAGAAGCGCTGATTGATCTTCCCCAGCATGCGCTTCACTCCGAAGTGGCTGGCATGGACCTCGGTCAGCACTGCCTCCCTTTCCTCGTCCGACAGGATGACCCTTCTTGGTGGCATTCCATCCTTGGGCTTCAAATAGATGCAACCGTCTAGAATATCAAAAATGGATTATAGACTGAGAACAATGACTAAGGCTTGTTAAAAAAATTACATTATTGCTTTATGGGTATGCATCCCCTGACTGGCTGGATACTATGAACCTGAGCCAGCTCGGAGGGAGCTAAGACAGTTTGCTTTAGTGCCCAGACATTTCTCTTGGACAATACAGTTTACAGTTATACAGTTCACTTATTTTGTGCCTATTTTTGCCTGTTTATTGCCAATTTCTTAATTTGTGCCTTTTATTCTGTGTCTATTTTGTGCCTTTTGTTGGATGCTGCTGGAACACCAAATTTCCCTTCAGGGATCAATAAAGTATCCATCTATATATCTATTTATCTATCGTTCTATCGACCTTTCTTTAACAAATCTTACCCTGAAGCATGTATTTCTCTGCCCTTCTCCGGATAGAATGCTTCGTCCCCTCAGAGACACCCTCTTGGTACTTCTCTGCTCTGGACAGATAGAAAAAGATGTCACTGAAGGATGCCATATCTATTATTATTATTATTAATAAATGTTAAACAGCTAACAATTTTTATTTCACTAGCAAGCAAGCAATAAATTATTAGCTAACTAACTAGCTAACACTAGCTAGTGCTAGTGATAGCTAGTTAGTTTCAGTAAAAGACTAAACGACTAGCTACTTCAAAATGAATCACTAACACAATCTAAAATGTAAAACAATTAACAATATAAGCACAGTAGCCTATACAAAAGGAAATTATAAAGGTTATCTCCTGTAGTGGTCTGTCTCCGACGACAATGTCTCCGTCTCCATCTCCTGAGGTTAAAGCAGGACCGAGCAAAACTTATGAATGCGAGCTCGTCATGTTGTCATAGCAACTACATTCAAATCATTTCAATGACATCACTCGGACACATTCCTGAACACCTGGACACATCCATATATTATATTCATATCCAATTGTGGGGTGGACTAGCTTGCTATGTACACAACAAATAACACTGCAAGGTTTAAAATGATGGTGTGTGTGTGAAAGAAATCAACTAGTCAATGGTATGACTTGTGGGTACTACAGTAAGTTAATATAGCAAAGTAGTCCATCCCACATTATGGCCTGTTATCTGTGAAATGAACTCTTGTAACATTACCCACATGAGTTGAGCATAAACACTGTCGGTGACGTTAGCTAGCATTTACACTAGCTAGCAAACGCGAAGGCTACTCAAGGAATGTCAGGATATATGATATATCTATTATTATTATATGTGAAGCAGCGAACTTTTTTCCCCCCACTAGCATCACTAACACAATGTAAAATCTAAAACAATTAACAATATAAGCACAGTAGCCTATGCAAAAAGGAAATTATGAAGGTTATCTGATGTGATCAGTCTCCGACGACACGATTTTTATTTGACTAGCAAGTATTTCACTAGCCATCTAAGCAGGCGATCCATATATTATATTTGTAGCTAGGCAGCGAACTTAGCTGTACATCTGAACAGACAATGCATACTGTTATATCCGTAGCTAGCTGGCTATATAAATTATAATATAATTATGTATTATAATTCATATATTATGTTCGTAGCAAGGCAGCTAACGTAACTGTACAGCTGAACAGACAATGCATACTGTTATGTCCGTAGCTAGCTGGCTATATAATTATAATATAATTATATATTATAATTCATATATTATGTTCGTAGCAAGGCAGCTAACTTAACTGTACAGCTGAACAGACAATGCATACTGTTATGTCCGTAGCTAGCTGGCTATATAATTATAATATAATTATATATTATAATTCATATATTATGTTCGTAGCAAGGCAGCTAACTTAACTGTACAGCTGAACAGACAATGCATACTGTTATGTCCGTAGCTAGCTGGCTATATAATTATAATATAATTATATATTATAATTCATATATTATGTTCGTAGCAAGGCAGCTAACTTAACTGTACAGCTGAACAGACAATGCATACTGTTATGTTCGTAGCTAGCTGGCTATATAATCATAATATAATTATATATTATAATTCATATATTATGCTCGTAGCAAGGCAGCTAACTTAGCTGTACAGCTTATTCGTAGCTAAATGACGTCACCCGGACACATTCTTCTGGGTTTTCTCACTCAGGAATGCGAGCTCGTCATGTTGGCATAGCAACTACAGTCCAAAATTCAGATGACATCACCCGATTACATCACCCCGGACTGATATTGGCACCCGGACAACATCTGCCATGACACAGCCATAGATTTGATTTGATTTGATTTGATTTGATTTTTATTAGGAAATTACAAAACACATCATAAAAACAATAATCATGACCCATTCATATTCCTGAGGATATCACCTAAAAGCATTAATTAAAACACTTATTTCCAAGGTGGTCCTCGATGGAAGACATAACACACATAAAAAACATAAATAACATAAAAGCATAAAAGCATAAAAACACAGCACATATAGCCTACTAGGAAGAACTAGAATTTTAGTCCCCCCTGTCTACTCTAGCTCTGGAATCTGATTTCCTGCCCTATGGCTGCTGAGCCATTTGCTCTTCCCATACTTGAGCCTTTACCTTAGATTTAAAAATGCTTTTAGTTTGACTTTGCTTGGTAGGCAGAGGTAGTTCATTCCAAAGTACAATACCTGTGTAGAAAAAGGAGCTTCTTGCTATCTTACTCCTAACTTTAGGAACACTGCAAGACATAATGCTAGCCCTGGTGTTATGATGGTGTAGCTCTCTTACCATAGCCACATGACCTTTCATATATTCAGGGGCCCTGTCGTTAACAATGTTATACATGTGGTTTAGCTTTAGTTGTTTTACTCTTTTATCTACTGGTAATAATCCTACTTCTTCTCTTTCTATCGGTCCTATATGTGTCCTGAGAGGGGCATTTAACACGTATCTACACACATTGTTCTGTGCAACCTGCAGTTTATTTTTGAGCTTTTGGGAAAGACCGCTATACCATGCAGAACAAGCATAATCAAAATGACACTGGATTAGAGATGCAACTAATAATTTTTTAACTTTTAGGTTTAGATCACGTGTGTATCGATATAGAAATTTAACTTTCTTTGAGACTTTGGATAGGACTGTCACTGCAATTTCTTCTCCGGAGACAGACTGGTCAAGAGTGATTCCGAGATATTTCACACTTGTTTTGGACTCTATGATGTTCCCTTCACACTGTACTGTGATCGTTTCCCTTTTCCTGAGCTTCCTTTTAGTTCCAAATAAAATAGACTCTGTCTTTCCTAAATGCAATGAGAGTTTGTTATCTATCAGCCAGTCCTTAACTAGGGTCAGTTCTCTACTGAGAGTTACCTCGATGTCGTTTGGGTCTTTTCCTGATACAAGTAAGGTGGAGTCGTCTGCATAAATCATTGTCCTACAGGATACTGCTGCTGGCATGTCGTTAATATAAATTAAAAATAATAAAGGACCCAAAATGGAACCCTGTGGTACTCCACAAGTAACTTCCCTGACTGTTGATAGAGCCTCTCCTACTTTACACACCTGTTCTCTATTAGATAGGTAGGATCTGAACCAGTTCACTGATATTTCATTTAGTCCGATACATTTTAGTTTCATCAAGAGTATGGTGTGATCCACGGTGTCAAATGCTTTCTGCAGGTCTAGCATGACCATACCTGTGTAGTTGCCTTTCTCTGACTCCATTTTTATATGATCTAGAAGGTCTATCAGACAGGTGTCTGTGGAATGAGCAGTTCTAAAACCTGATTGGTACTTGAACAGTATTTTGTTTTTGAGGAGATATTCTTCTAGTTGGATGTACACTATTCTCTCAAAAACTTTTGACAAGATGTTCAGGATTGACACAGGCCTGTAGTTGCCAACCTGGCTTTTGTTGCCCTTTTTGTACAGAGGAACCACTCTAGCTGATTTCAGATCTTTGGGGAACTTTCCGGTCTTTATCGATAGATTTACTATATGGGTCAATATTTTTGCAGTTACACTGGCACTGTCTTTGATAAATCTAGCTGGCATTTCGTCTAGTCCTGTTGCTTTAGCTGTATTCATCTTGTTGAGAATATCCATAACATCGGTCTCCATTACTTCTGCTAGTTCAAATCTGTCATTTGCTTAGTTCAAACTTTGATAAAAGTTTTGAACGAAAGAAGAGCCATATCGTCCCTTGCTGGGTTCCAACTTCTCCACTAAGGATGAAGCAACAGTGGTGAAAAAATCATTGAAGTGATTTGCAATTTTCATATTCTCCTGGCAGCGGGCGCCATTGATCTCTATACTTAGATTTTGAGACTTTGCTTTATTTGAACTAGTGGATCCAATATCCTTTAAGACAGACCATAGTTTTTTAGGCTGTTTAAGATTTTCATTGACAGTGGTCATATAGTAGTTTGATTTTGCTTTATTTATTTTGTAATTTACTTGGTTCCTTAGTTTGACATAATCATCATAGTCTTGTTCCTGATCTTTTCTTATGAACCTACTCAGGGCTCTATCCCTGTTTGCTTATCTCACTAAGAGATTCAATAAAACGGTCCTTGGAGTAGTGCTTCATTGTTCTTGTTTGAATAAACTTGCTTTGGACATTGGGGACTTTAGTGCGCTTACGGGTACAGTATGTCACCATATGATCACTGATGCCATAGGCTAAAACTCCAGACTGAGAAATTTTCTCTGGACCGGACGCCAGAATCAAGTCTAAAGTCGTTTTACTGTTGACACAGATACGTGTTGGCTCCTTTATCAATTGTTTCAATCCAAAAAGCTTGGTAAGTTTGCACAGTTTATCTACCAGTCCATTCTTTTTGCCTGATGTCTGTACATTTGTATTATAATCCCCTAAAAATATATTTTCATTTTTGGACAAATTAATCTAATTGCAAACTGATTCAAACTGCTCATAGAAGTTCTGCTGCTTTGGAGGCCTATAGCATACTCCGACAAGAATGGGACGGCTTTTGGGCAAGATTATATCAACACTAACCATCTCCAATTCCTCCCTCTCCAACTCAGTCCTGCGGTTATAATGTAGAGCGTCAGTTAAATAAAGGCAAACACCTCCACCATTACGATTTCGATCACGTCTGATTAGGCTATAACCTGGAATATTTACTTCATTGTCGTCCACTGTATGGTCAATCCATGTTTCTGTCACTGCCAAAACCGCTGGCCTAATCTTTGATATTAACAGTTTTACTTCTTCCATTTTTGGTAGCAGACTCCGTGCATTTAAGTGTACCAGATGCAGCCCTCTTCTGTTAAAACAGTCAAAATCGACCTGATCCAATTGTGCGTTAGTGTAATTCTGGTCATCCTCAATTGGAGTAAATACATCATCAATTCTGTCCTCAATTAAGCCTATATTAGGAATCGTTTGTAGACAACATACATTACACACTAATGGAATATCATTATCTAATTTGACTGCTTTGTTGTATGTATAATCTGATATCAGTCCATTTTAATATGCACAAATCTATCACATATGTCACATGCGACCGCTTTTGCATTTGATCTCAGGGTCTTATCACAGTTTGGGCATAAAGTCTGTGAAACAGGTGTGGTGCATCTGTCGTGAGAGCCAACCCGCCGTCTGCGAGTCACCATCGGTGCCTGGTCGTTCCGTCCTCCGTTGTTCGCCGGCTTCCCCCGTCCTCCGAGAGGGCTTGGTTCCCCAACACTTCTCCCGGCCTTCGGTTCCTCCGTGGCTCTGTATAACAGGTGTTTTGCACCAGGTAACGTTCATTGATGGCGGGCGTAAAGGGATAAAGAATCAGGAAATCCCCGATCGTCAAATCCGTGCCAAGTGAGCTGTAATCCAGATTTCGACTTGCATATCCGATGCACATCCGATATATTAATTTTCAGCAGCTCCTGTAGGCATCTTGTGTAGAACAGCGCCATGATCCCGGAAATGACCAGACCCGTTTAGCAAAACACGGAAGTCCATTGCGCATAACCCGTATAGGGCAGTTGAATCAGGCAAATCTGTATTTTTGTTTCAATAAGAATTCATGGCCCTTCCACGTTGTGTCTATTATGCCAAATTCCTGTGGTTGCGTTGATTAAGAATATGTATATATATTATATAACATATAACAGGGTCTGGGAAAAGGGAGTATAAATTACAAACAAATTGATACACAAAGTTTGTAGCCTATTCCTTCTCATAAGTCATTGGAGGATTATGAATATTCGTTGTTCCAATGTAGTATCTGGAATATTTTATTGTAAGATTGAGATTGGAACTGTATAACACAGTGCACATATTCGGATTATGCAGATAACGACAGTCGGATCCTCCGGATGTTGTGGAGGGAGAATCGGCAGGTCAGGTCAACGCAGATCCAGAGATTCCCATCTCGACGAGAGATGAGAGCAGGATTCGGTGGTCCACGGTGTCGAATGCCGCCGACAGGTCGAGGAGGAGGAGGACGGAGCTAAGGGATCGGAACTTAGCCACGTGAAGAGCCTCAGTGACCGCAAGGAGAGCAGTCTCTGTGGAGTGGCCTGCTCTGAACCCAGATTGGTTGGGATCAAGCAGGTCATTCTGTAAGAGATGAGCAGACAGTTGATTATAGACAGCCCGCTCTAATGTTTTGGAAAGGAATGGGAGGAGAGAGACAGGTCGGTAGTTAGAGAGGGTTTTTTGAGGAGGGGGACAACATGAGCGCATTTGAGGGAGGAGGGGACAGAGCCAGAGGAAAGAGAGGAGTTAATGACATTGGAGACAAAGGGGAGGATGTCCATAGCAATGGACTGGAAGAGGGGGGAAGGAATAGGATCAAGAGGGCAGGTGGTGGGACGGTGGGAGAGAACAAGTTGAAGGATGTCTGAGTCAGGAAGGGGCGAGAAGGAGGACAGAGGGGTGGGAGGTTTAGGTAGCGAGATGGGAGAGGGAGAGGTTGGGGGGAAGGAGTTGCGAATGACATCGACCTTCTCGTGAAAGAAGGATGAGAAGTCATCGGCGGTTAGAGAGGAGGGGGTGGGGGAGGAGGAGGGGTGAGGAGAGAGGAAAACGTAGAATAGAGTTTACGTGGGTTGGAAACAGAAGATTGAATCTTAGAAAGGAAAAATGCAGACTTAGCAGAGGAGAGGTTAGAGGAGAAGGAAGCCAGGAGTGTGTGGAAATCAGACAGAGCTACAGGGGATTTGGATTTTCTCCATTTCCTTTCTGCCGCACGCAGCTTCAGTCGGTTAGCCCGAATGGAGTCGGTTAGCCAGGGGCCGGGGGGTTGGAGGCGCGCAGGTTTAGTGGATAGAGGACAGAGTGAGTCAAAGGAGGAGGAGAGAGAGGAAAGTAGGGTGGATGATGCTTCCTCAGCAGGTAGCTGAGAGAAGGCATCAGTAGGGGGAAGGGAAGATAGGACAGTAGCTGACAGGGCAGCGGGGGAGAGAGAGCGGAGGTTGCGACGGACAAGGACAGTGGGAGCAGGTGAGGATGGTTTAGGCACAGAGGGGAGGGGAAGGGATAACCCTCATAAACTCTACTCTACGTTTTCCTCTCTCCTCACCCCTCCTCCTCTCCCACCCCCCTCCTCTCTAACCGCGGATGACTTTGCATCCTTCTTTCCCGAGAAGGTCGATGACATTCGCAACTCCTTCCCCCTAACCTCTCCCTCACCCATCTCCCTACCTAAACCTCTCACCCCTCTGTCCTCCTTCTCGCCCCTCCCTGACTCAGACATCCTTCAACTTGTCCTCTCCCACTGTCCCACCACCTGCCCTCTTGATCCCATTCCTTACCCCCTCTTCCAGTCCATTGCTATGGACATCCTCCCCTTTGTCTCCAATGTCATTAACTCCTATCTTTCCTCTGGCTCTGTCCCCTCTTCCCTCAAATGCACTCATGTTGTCCCCCACCTCAAAAAACCCTTTCTAAATCCTGCTGTAATTTCAAACTCCCAACCTGTCTCTCTCCTCCCATTCCTTTCCAAAACGTGGGCTGTCTATAACCAACTGTCTTCTCATCTCTTACAGAATGACCTGCTTGATCCCAACCAATCTGGGTTCAGAGCAGGCCACTCCACAGAGACTGCTCTCGTTGCGGTCACTGAGGCTCTTCACGGGGCTAAGTCCGAATCGCTTAGCTCCGTCCTCCTCCTCCTCGACCTGTCGGCAGCATTCGACACCATGGACCACCAGATCCTGCTCTCATCTCTCGTCGAGATGGGAATCTCTGGATCTGCATTGACATAGTTCGAGTCCTACCTGGCTGACCGGTCTTACCAGGTGGCCTGGAGAGGATCCCTCTCCTCTCCTCACACCCTCTCTACTGGAGTCCCGCAGGGCTCGGTGCTAGGCCCCATCCTATTTTCTCTGTACACCAAGTCACTTGGCTCTGTTATTTCTGCTCATGGTTTTTCCTATCACTGTTATGCCGATGACACTCAAATATTTCTCTCCTTCTCTCCATCTGATACCCAGGTCCCGGCACGGATCTCTGCATGCCTGGCTGACATCTCTGCATGGATGTCCACCCACCACCTGAAGCTGAACCTGGGGAAGACTGAGCTGCTCTTCCTCCCAGCAAAGGGCTCCCCGATGATTGATGCGTCAATCACCGTGGAAGGCTCCATAGTGTCTCCGTCCCAGTCTGCCAGGAGTCTTGGAGTAACCCTGGACAACCAGCTGTACTTCTCGGGCCATATTGCAGCGATCACACAGACCTGCCGATTCTCCCTCCACAACATCCGGAGGATCCGACTGTTCCTCACCCAAGAGGTCACACAACTCCTAGTCCAGGCCATGGTGATCTCACGTCTGGACTACTGCAATTCCTTGCTGGCAGGCTTTCCGACCTGTGCCATCAAGCCACTGCAACTAGTCCAGAACGCTGCCGCTCGTCTGGTGTTCAACCAGCCAAAGTTCACCCACGTCACCCCTCTACTCTCCTCTCTGCACTGGCTCCCCATCGCAGCACGCATCAGATTCAAATCACTGGTGCTTGCTTTTCAAGCAGCCAGAGGTACTGCTCCTCCTTACCTCCAGTCACTCATCACTCCCTACACACCTCCCAGACCCCTCCGCTCCGCCTCCTCTGGTAAACTGACTGTCCCTTCCCTCTGGGTGCCTGGCAGCCGCTCCTCGTGGTCTCGCTTCTTCTCTGTCCTGATCTCTCGCTGGTGGAATGACCTTCCGCAATCAGTCAGGACCGCGGAATCACTTGCGATCTTCCGCAAGAGACTCAAAACCCACCTCTTCAGACTCCACTACCACTGAACTCTGTCCATCTAGCTAAATTGTCTTCACCACTGTTTACTTGTTCAACACTATACTCCCCCCAAAAAATATTACAAAAATTCACTAACCTTTTCCTTCCAGGTGTTACAGGTATGGTACGCAGTCTGACTATTAATATAGTAAGTACATACGATTTGACTGATTTATTTGTAGCTCATTAGTAGCCTATGTATAGTAATATGCATATGTAAGTAGCCTACAAAAAAATTTTTTTATGGTAGTAGGAAGTCACTTCACGAAGCACCCTGATTAAGCTACACGAGTTGTATGCAGTATTAGCCACCCAAAAGTGTATTGTATTCTTTTATTGCAGATTTACAAATTAAAATATGTGGCACCAGAATCCTCAGAGTCATCATTCTGGGCATGTTCCACTTTACTGTTTGAGCAAAATGACAGGACAATTCCTCATACTTTATCATGTTTTTTCTTGCTCTGATTTCTCAATAAAATCAGTCATTTGAAAATGTTAACCAAATACAGCATACTGGAATTCCCTCCCCATGTTAAGCTTTTGATTGAATTCTTTAACTTTTAACACTAATGCTGAAATGTTGAGGTTTAGCCTTGCAAACACCTTCCTTCTCCATTAAAAAATCCTGCAAAAAATCTGAGTATTCTCTATCCACCACATGCATGATCCAACACTAGATAGCCTTAACCAGCTATTTTAGTTTTGGTTTTCATATTCTTACCTAGGTAGTTAATCCTAACAGTGTTTGGTTCATTAAACCCAATGGAGCACTTTCTTGCATCCCAAATCAGTTTACTGGACATGGTGTGCAAACCTCTGTACCAGTCGTGATTTTAGACCCTATTTAAAGCCCTCCTGCCTTTCATCTCAGCCCCCCTGAAAATGTTTAGTCATTTTTTTCTCAAATTCATTTAAGCCCATTGGGTTTTGGGCTCTCATCCAAAGTGTGCGGGATGGTACATTGACTGAAAATAGCAGCAGGAAGAAATAATCAGTAAACTCTCTTATTATCTTTAATATCCAATCAGCAATGTCCTGTACTCCAGGCCCTCCCCTCCCCTCCCCAATCTTTAATTTGCAATTGCTTGAGTTCAACTGTGAGCACAGTCACGATGTAGATAGGCTAAACTGCGATGTCGACTTGGATGTTTCACAGCACAAGTCTGGTAATACACTGCCCGTCAAAAAAAAAAAAGTCACACACTCTAATATTTCGTTATAGGTCCATTTAGAGGTGTGAGGATGAAGGGAGATTAACTACAAGACCAGGCCCTCCAGAGGTATACAGTTGCATCAGATCAGCTGAATAAACTCTGACATGTGTCTGCACTGTCTTACACAAACCCACTAGAAAAGGCTTTGCTTTTGTCTTTACACTTTTCATTTAATTTGTATTACTTAAAAGAGTATACACACCACCATACGAAATTCAAGAACATCATTTGTATATATCTCTTGTTAATAAACTGTGCTGTAGTTACTGTTTAGACAGTCTTGTACTGGTGGTTTATGAGTATTCTCTTGTATGCTTTCTTGATTTTATATGCTTTTAAAGTGAATCCTGCCTTATTTTTGCCATGTTCATTGTTGAAAATCTTACTAATGGACAATCCATTCTTTGAACCAGTTTTTAGGGTGAATATGGAAACTCCATCCAGCTGATCGAGCTGTGGAACCAGATCCAACTGTACGTCTGTGGAACTGGGGCCTACAATCCTGTGTGCACCTACGTGTAGGGAAATATTATGAGACATGTACCGTATGACATTTTAGTGAAATGGATTTGATTAATTATCGCTTCCATATTATGAAGTCAATCGTACCACGTTGAACCTTCGCTTTTCTCTGGAGAGATTTGGGGAACATGATCAGGACAAACAATACAATACAATACATTATGTAAGTACAGACAACATATGCCGGGGACATTGGGTTTGCCCCTGTCCCTGAAACAGCCATATAGGAGTCGAAGGGCTTAACCTCTAGAACCCACATCATAGACAACTAATTCCATGGCGAGCCTGGTACCCAGAGATTTCAAGACTTAAAGCGATTCACTTCCTGACTACAGGACAGCTACTGGGGACATTCTAGTCCACGTCTAATCGAAGTTCAGTGGCATCAGAACTTAGAGCATTCGCTGCCGGCATATGCAGATACTCAACATTCTAAGTCCTACAGAGTAGCATTATCGGGACTCGGCGACCTTCCAAGCCCGCTACCCTAGATCCAATGCAGGACTGACTTGTCAGCGCAGAGGGACTGAGCCATACAGTCCGTGCGGCCTCGCTCCGTGCGTGTTACAACCTTCCCTTTCTAGCGCTAAGAGGGGAAGAAGAAGACATAGGTTGAAACAATGATTTGCATACTTATTTCAACCTTAGCAAAATGTCACAAAACCGACATTATACAATATGTAACAGAAAACATACAAGACGAGGCAGTATTCCTCAAACATAGAAAACTAGAATGCAGAGCGCCCAGAGCCTTTGTTAAGCGAATGAACTCCCCGAGCTGGATTTGGATATTCTTTTATACACCTCTGACCAGCCTTAAACGGTACCCCAGCTGTTGGTTATTTTGACAAAAGACTGTTGTTTGCCTGAAGGGCCTAATTGTGGGTTTACAAGGCTAGTGGAATGGTGAGTGTCCCCACCCTGAGGGAACGATTGCATCACGTGTTATATGACCGTCCCAATCTTCCTGTTGGTAGTCATAAAGCTATTGTCGGTGGCCAGAAATCGTGTTATTCCAGCCAACCGTTGGTTCCCAGGATGTTACCAGATCCCTGGTTTCTCGGAGTGGGGGATATGGTATGTCCCAGGAAAACACAAACAACTTCTAACTTCTGAACAGTTGCAAAACCCTTAATGGACATGACATGACGCAGGGGAAAAGATACAGTAATTCTGCTCACTAGAACCTATTACATATGTACAGTGTATCACATATACAGTAATTCTGCTCACTAGAACCTAATACATATGTACAGTGTATCACACATACAGTCCCAAAACCTGTGATGGGTTCACTCCCAGGTCAACCATCTGTTGGAATGTGGGGAATGGACAGGGCAGGCTGCAATCATGTTTATGGTGGCAATTTCCCCATCCCCCCTTTTAACCAATGATGGGTTCACCAGATAACACAACTGCAGGGATGGAGAGGGGCTGGCTATGAAAATCATAGAGCCAGCTCTTTCCAAGCCTACATACGTGACATCACCTGAGGATGGAAGCCTCAGATAAAGGTGACCCCTGAGCCTGGCTCCTACTGGAGGTCTGAGCTCACACTTCTTCTACAGTGAGGGATAATTTTCACTGGGTTTAAAGAAAGCACCATAAAAGTATTAGCATTATAGTCAAGACACTTCCACACTGCCCCCACTGTTGCCATACTTTTCCCTGCTACAAGGTGGGCAGTGTGGATTGATTACTGTGTGGATAATGATGGTGGATTTGATGGATTAGTTGTTCTTTATTCCTCTTCCATTTTGAGGGTCTTTAGATTAGTTGATACCAGTGAACTCATGAAGCCTGCAAATAAAAGTTGAAATATTTAAAGGTCTAGGTGACACTATCATTCATAGTAATCAAAGCATTCCTTTGTCTATTATAGGGCGTTAGGCAGAAACACTGGGGAGTCACAGAGTATGCACTACTGTAACTTTGGAATCAGTGTAGACAGTGAGTGTCTCTCATGTTCATATCTGGTGCTCCTGGGTGTCAAGTGGAATGACTTCCAGCATTATCCCTGAGACACACAGCATGAGTGACCCCTACTGCTGAGGAGGCTTACTGCAGCTTGGCTCTGAGTCCAGGCAGTGAGAAGCTCAAAAATTCATAACTGGTGCCAGTTCCATGTCTGAGAGGCTCTGAAAGACCATCTATTATTAATGAGTCTCCCTTCCATCATCAGGTTTGTACCTCCACACCCCCACCCCTCCACTGGCTGCCATCAGAGCCCCAGCAGCTGTTATCTCCAGCACGCTGTTGTCCACACACCACCTGAAGCTGCACCTGGGGAAGACAGAGCTGTTCTTCCTCCCAGCGACAGGCTCCCTGATGATTGATGCTTCAATCACCGTGGAAGGCTCCATATTGTCTCCATCCCAGTCTGCCAGGAGTTTTGCAGTGACCCTGGATAACCAGCTGAGCTATGTGGGCCATATTGCAGCAATCACCCTTCATAACATCTGGAGGATCCGACCAATCCTCACCAAAGAGGCCACACAACTCCTGGTCCAGGCCCTGTTGATCTCACACCTGGACACTTACCGGCCTGTGCCATCAAGCCACTGCAACTGGTCGAGAATGCTGCCGCACGTCTGGTGTTCAACAAACCCAAGTACACACATGTCACCCCTCTACTCACCTCTCTTCACTGGCTCCATATGCAGCACACGTCAAATTTAAATCACTGGTGCTGGCCTATCAAGCTAGAGGAACTGCTCCCTCCTACCTCCAGTCACTCATCACACCCTACACCCCAGCCAGACCCCTCTGCTCCATCTCCTCGGGCAAACTGACTGTCCCCTCCCTGCGGGCACCCAGCAGCCGTTCCTCGCAGTCTTGCCTCTTCTCTGTCCTGACCCCCCAGTGGTGGAACGATCTTTCGCACTCGGTCAGGACTCACTGGTCATCTTCCACAAGAGACTCAAAACCCACCACTTCAGGCCTCCCGTGTGGTCCAGTGGTTACAACGTTCGACACTGGCCACGGAGACCGGGGTTTGATTCCATGTCCCGCCAGAGTCGGCTCTGGCCGGGAGTGCCACCAGGGGGCGGCGATTGGCTGTCCGCCCCAGGGAGCCGTCAGGACGTTCGCTGCGTAGAGTGGCCCTATAGTACCAGGTTACGGTCGACGGCCTGGTGAGTGCCATCTCGGAGGAGACGTTACTTCGCCTTCGTCACTACCGGTCGCAGGACTACGGCAGTGAACTCACATTACTGGGGGGGATTGACATAAAATAGTGGGTCTAATTAGCTACTAAATTGGGAGAAAATGGGATCAAATCAGAAACAAAATCTTTAAAAAAATTTAAAAACCCATCTCTTCAGACTCCATTACCACTAATTGTTATCACCACTGCTTTCATGTTCAATACTGCATTTTGTAATATGAATCTATGTTGACGTCCCCAAAATGTTTTAATAAAAATAAAAGCCCTAACTTTTCCATCCTTGTGTTAGAGGTATGGTTTGCAGCTTCCAACGATTATGTCTATTAATGTATCATGTCACTGATCTCTGGCGAGGACTATGATTAATCTTATCATGTATTAATGCACATTTTGTAAGTCGCTCTGGATAAGAGTCTGCTAAATGCCTAAAATGTCAATGTAATTTAAAAAGTTGTAATTTGCCTCCTCTGGGGCCTGATGTAAGGACTCTGAGGGCTTCTGCACACCATCCTGCTGTTTGCTGTGCCTCCCACTAATCTGACTGTAACCAACCAACAACCAGCCATCTCTAAAACAGCAGCATCTTTGAAACCCAGCCTTATTATCAAATCAAATCAAATCAAATTTATTTGTATAGCGCTTTTCACAATAGAATTGTCACAAAACGCTTAACAGAGGGGGAACCCAGGTCTAGACCCCCCCAAAAGCAAGCCTAAAGGCAACAGTGGCAAGGAAAAACTCCCTTGGTACGGAGAAACCTTGGGAGGAACCAGACTAAAAAGGGGGGGAGCCCATCCTCTTCTGGCCGGCACAGGGTATGTCCATGGTCAGTCCAAGGTGGCTCAGGGCTGAAAGACTTTGCCCCTCCTGAGTTAGGTAGTCAGTGGGGGGGCTAAACCACGCAGAGAGGGTCCAGATCCAGGAACTGGGGTTGGCGTGGGGGTGAGGGTTGATGGGGGCAGCTCACACTTCTCGCAAGATCTAGGGCTCGGAGGCCCCCGAGTCAGAGGCCGAGGCAGAGAAGAGAACATGCAGTCAGAAAAAAAGCAGTGCTATAGCCAGTAGCATTATGTAAGAGCAGGGGAGCACAAGCATAGGAAATATACAGATAGCCCCAACAGGTGTAAGCTATGGCAGCATACCTATTAGGAGAGGGACAGAGAAAACATGCAGCCATGAGAGAGTTCCAAACAATCCACACCTGATCAAGGATAATCAGCATAACAGTGGTGGTAACACATTGAGGAGGTGACAGTATGGAAAGTTTCTCACTCCATAAGACACTAGGGCATGGCCTTCTCCATCTCTCCACTTAGACTATGTTTGGCAGTAGGCTAGGCTGAAAAGATATGTTTTTAATCTACACTTAAAAATGGAAACTGTGTCCGAATCCCTAACATGCCTTGGTAAACCGTTCCACAACAGAGGAGCTCTAAAAGAGAAGGCTCTACCACCAGCTGTGGTTTTCAAAATTCTAGGGAGTAATAGATGGCCGGCTTCTTGTGAACGAAGCAGTCGTGACGGCTTATAGGGGGCAATCATTTCGGTCAGATATAAAGGTGCAAGTCCGTTCACTGCTTTAAAAGTTAGCAACAGTACTTTATAATCAGCCCGATATTTAATAGGAAGCCAATGTAGTGATGCTAACACTGGAGTAATGTGCTCATACTTCTTGGATCTAGTCAAAATACGTGCCGCTGTATTCTGTACTAGTTGAAGACTCTTTAGAGAGCTACTAGAGGAGCTGGATAATAAGGCATTACAATAGTCTAGCCTCGATGCAACAAAAGCATGCATCAAGGTTTTTGCATCCTCTAATGACAGAATGTGCCGAATTTTAGCTATGTTTCTTAGGTGAAAGAAAGCTACTCTGGAAGTGTTTTTAATATGAGTGTCAAATGTAAGGTCCTGATCAATAATAAAACCAAGGTTCTTAACCATAAGACTTGATGTAACTATGCAATCACCTGCATTTAACTGCAGATGCAAATTTTTTGGGGCCCAAAACCATCATCTCTGTTTTATCTGAATTTAAAAGCAGGAAATTTACTGTCATCCAATTCTTTATATCAGAGATACAAGCCTCTAATTGAGTGAGTTTAAGTATTTCACCTGGTTTCATTGATATGTACAGCTGTGTATCATCTGCATAGCAATGGAAATTCATACCATGTTTACGAATAACATTACCCAGTGGTAGCAAGTATAATGGGAACAGTAATGGTCCCAGCACTGAGCCTTGTGGAATACAATATTTAACCTGAGAGTAGTCAGAGAACTCTTGATCTAATTGCACAAATTGAAACCTGTCTGATAAGTATGATTTAAACCAGGGGTCACCAACCTTTTTGAAACTGAGAGCTACTTTATGGGTGCTGAGTCATACGAAGGGCTACCAGTTTGATACACTCTTCTGAAATAACTAATTTGCTCAGTTTGCCTTTAGTTATATATTATTATTAATGATAAATGATACTCATCTATGTGAAGACACTGATCACGTTAATGATTTCTCACAATAATTATCAACAATGACTTAACAAGGTGGGAAACAGATAATATCAATATTCAACACTTTATTTCTATTAATAAGAAGATAAGAAGATAAGAATACATAATGATGAGAACGGGCCGTTCGGCCCATCTTGGCTCATCATGTCCTAATCTAAAGAACATCTAGTACTACATCTAGCCTGGCCTTGAATAGCCCGAGCGTTTCTGCCTCTACTACCTGACCTGGCAAGCTGTTCCAGGCATTGACAACTCTCTGTGTAAAGAAAAACTTCCTAATATCTGTGCGGAATTTGCCTTTAACTAATTTCCACCTGTGGCCTCTTGTTCTGCTGACCCCACTTATCTTAAAAAATCTTTGGTATTTTACTTTGTTAATCCCTTTTAGGAATTTAAAAACCTCAATCAAATCCCCCCTAAGTCTGCGTTTGCTAAGTTTAAATAAATTGAGTGCCTTAAGTCTATCATCATAACTTTTACCTTTCATACCAGGTATCAGTTTAGTTGCCCTTCTTTGGACTTTTTCAAGAGCTTCAATATCTCTCTTGTAGTGCGGTGCCCAGAACTGCACACAGTATTCTAAGTGCGGTCTGACAAAGGCGTTATATAACATTAATATAACCTCCTTTGATTTGTACTCTATACTTTTGCTATGTATCCCAGCATCCTGTTGGCTTTTTTCACTGCTGTAGCACACTGCTTTGATGCAGATAGGCTTTGATCCACTACAACTCCTAAATCCTTTTCAAATTGAACACCTACTAACTTTTCTCCTCCCATAAAATACTCCTGTCTAATGTTTTTATTTCCCACATGCATTACTCTACATTTAGCAATATTGAACGTCATCTGCCATGTATCTGCCCATTTTTGGATTTTGTTTAAATCATCTTGGATTACTTTTGTCGATTCCAAACTGTTTGCCAAACCCCCAAGTTTAGTATCATCTGCAAATTTAACTATTTTGCTACTAATGTCCATATCCAGATCATTTATGTAAATAAGGAAGAGCAGAGGTCCCAGCACCGATCCCTGCGGGACACCACTGCCCACAGCACCGAGGTCAGATTCGGCCCCACCTACTGTTACTCTTTGTATTCGCCCTTGCAGCCAATTTTTAACCCACTGTGAAACTACTCCTACAATTCCTACTGATGCAATTGTTTAAATTTTCAGATGATCACTTCTACTACATTTCATAGGAAAAATGTCCCATTTTCACTAGCAACTGACAAACCCTTTTAACACATTTTTTAGAACAGGCCTGCGGGCGACTCATGTGGTCCTTGGGGGCAACCTGGTGCCCGTGGGCACTGTGTTGGTGACCCCTGATTTAAACCATGAGAGTGCCCGTCCATGCAAACCAACCAGGTTTTCTAGCCTATGAAGGAGAATCTGGTGGTCAATAGTGTCAAAAGCAGCACTTAAGTCAAGGAGTACTAGAATAGAAACACAACCAGTGTCTAATGCTAACAGTAAGTCATTTACAACTTTAATAAGTGCCGTCTCAGTGCTATGGTTTGGTCTAAAACCTGATTGTAGTGTTTCATACAGATTATTAGTTTTTAGGAAAGCAGTTAATTGTTGAGCTACAGATTTCTCTAAAATTTTTGACAAAAAGGGAAGATTTGAAATGGGCCTATAGTTCTTCAGATTAACAGGATCAAGATTTGGTTTCTTTAGAAGAGGCTTGATTACTGCCACTTTGAAAGACCTAGGTATGCAACCCAATAATAGGGATGTATTTATGATATCTAACATGGGCTGGCCTAGCACAGGCAAAAGCTCTTTAATAAGCTTTGTTGGTATGGGGTCTAACAGACATGTAGATGATTTGGAGGACATAACCAGTTTACTAAATTTGTCCAGATCCAAGGGAGTGAAAAACTCAAGGGTCTCTACGCAACCCTGCTCCTGATAGCCCTATCTCGGGAGTTGGAGTGCTAGATATTGGAGTCATTTTCATAATTTGTTCTCAGATTTTCTCAATCTTATCAGTAAACGAGTTCATGAAGTCATTGGAATTATAGTTAGAAGGATAACTGATGGAAACTGAAGACAGTTTTTTTGTCAGTTTAGCTACCGTGTTAAATAGAAATCTTGGGTTGTTTTTATTCTGGTCAATTAATTTTGAGAAGTACGATGACTTAGCTGTAATAAGGGCGTGCTTGTATTCTATGAGGCTGTCCTTCCAAGCAGAGCAAAAAACCTCTAAATTGGTAGAGCGCCATCTGTGTTCTAATTTCCTGGAAACTTGTTTAAGGGCACGGGTATGGTCAGTAAACCAGGGTGCAAGTTTCTTCTGACTGCATTTTTTCCTCTTGAGGGGTGCGACCGCATCAAGTGTATTCCGTAAAATGTGATTTAGCGCATCTGTTTGATGATCAATTGACAAAAAGCTATTTGGGTCCTGACTTGATACTAATGATTCGGATAGTAAGTTTATCAATTTTGAAGCCGCCAATGAATTTATAGAGCAGCTGGAATAGTATCTAGGTTCCGATTTAATAGGAATATTTACCTGAATCTCAAAAGTATCAAAAAGTGATCCAATAGTACAGGATTATGGGGAGACACAATTATATTCCCGACATCGATACCATAGGATAAGACTAAATCTAAGGTATGGTTGTGGCGGTGGGTTGGTTCAGATATATTTTGAATAAAACCAACAGAGTCAATAATAGCTGCAAAAGCCAGTCCTAAAGGGTCACTGTCATTATCAACATGTATGTTGAAATCTCCAACAATCACAACTTTATCTGCCATAGTTGCCAAGCTTGATAAAAACTCAGAAAACTCAGAAAGAAAGACAGTATACGGTCCAGGTGGTCTATAAATAGTTACTAAGAGGAAGGATTGCACTGAGGTAACTATATATTTTGACCGTCCAGAAAGCATAGCAAGTGATTCAAAAGAGGAGAACTTATCCCCACATTTAGGTGTGAAACTAAATTTTGTCGAAAAAATCATAGCAACACCGCCCCCTCTACCGGACAACTGCTTGGCAGCTGGCATAACCATCAGGAGATGCCTCATTGAGTGTACTGTATTCATCAGGGCTAAACGAGGTTTCAGTGAAACTAATCAGGTCAAAACTATGGTCCAGGATGAGTTCTTTCACAAGAACCGCCTTGGGGGAAAGTGATCTAACATTTAACAATCCACATTTAAGATGCATCTTATTACAGGCAACACTTACTGCAGGCTGAGAGGTTTTAATATAAATAAGATTATGTACACAAATGCCACGACAGCCAGTGTGCTCAGATAGCTTTTTACTTCTAAAACCATTTCCAAAATGAGGGACAGACACAGTCTCAATAGCTAAGCTAGTCACAGGTTTTTGGAAGCTAGCAGCAAGTCTGCTGCCTGGCTAGCACTCTGAGAGGTCATACATTTTGCGAGTTTATACTACGGGAAAAATTTCTAGAAAATTTCTGGAATCGCCAATAATCAGAGCTTTCTCAGTAGGTGTATTACTGAGTGGGGAAAAACGATTCGAAATGTGAGTTTGGTGTATGACCTCCTTGGGACGGCGACTATGCCTCCCTCGAACCGTTACAAAAACGCCTTGCTGCGAAGGCTCTGCTGGGGGAATAGCACTGATGTCTAGGCTATTTAAACTCCCTGGTGCATCCGGTTCTTGCAGAAAAGACTCTATGTAACTCTCTCCTTCCTGAATCTGGCGAAGCGTCCGGACGTGGTCCTCAAGCTCAACTATTTTCTGAGCCAATTCTAAATTGAGTTGACACTTACTACTTATACCAGTTACGCTAAACTTGGCGTCAGAACTAATACTAAACATATTGCGCTCCAAGCAGGAAACAAGGGAGGAAGCCATAGTCAAATTCCGTATTTACCGTAAATGTTTTCTTAGCCGTCGAACAGAAAACCACGGGGTTGGCGTCCCTTAATTTACAAAATTCACGCAGATTCGACGATGGTTATGAATAAAATTAAAGTTTTGCTGCCAATATATTTGATATTTTACGTGCAAAAGTTATTTCGAAAGTTATTTCGAAGTAGCAGTAGTAGAGAGTAAAAAGCGCGTGAGCGTTTTCAAATCTATGGGTCTATAGTCATTACTTTCTTTTTGACAGGTATTCTTTGGAACTGGTGTGATAAAAAAAAAATCTCCAGAGGGTAGGAACAGTGTGTGAGTATAAGGATTGTTGGAAAATAGGACACCATGCTGAAGTCAGCTCCTCTAAACAGGACTTTAACAGAAAAGCAGAGAGGTCGTCTAGGTCTGTGGACTTTTTTGTGCATACCTGTCTAAAGAGTGCCTGAAACTTGTGTGCATCCATCACCAGCCTGGTGACATAATCAGTACTTTAAATGGTCTCCAGCACACTGTTGCCTCCCAGAGTGAAATCCTGTGAAATAAATACATGTGCACACACACACACACACACTCACAAACACAGTCATGATCACTGTTACGTTCCACGTGTATGTGTGCTTTTGTCTTCTCTGTTTCCGTGTTCCGTAGGAGTGCCATCCGCCATTCCATTCGCCTTCCCTACTGTCAATCATTTCTGTGTCCTGGTCCCGCCTCCACCAATCACCTGCCCTTCTATAAAAACCCCATGACTGCTCCTGCAAGATCCCTTTTGCGCCCCTTTTGCCCTTTTGCGGTTTGTTTGCTGAACGTGAGAGACAGAGTGTGTGACCTTTGAAAGTTTGTTAGTGAAAGTGTATGGTTAAGTTTGTTTGTTCCCACTTAGGCCTTGGGATAGGTAAGAGGGAGGCCTCCATACATCTTCATCGATAGGTCAATCCTGTGTATAGAGACATTAGGAAAGGGGTGGTTGCCATCTGTGTACCTTTGTTTACGGGTAGCTAGTGTAGATTAGATAGGTAGACTTTTATTTCGTATAAAGGTTTAGATAGTCAGCCTATCTTCGTTTTTGTTTGTAGCTAGCCTGTTCTGTTTTACTAAGTTCATTTCTTTGGCAACACCCGTGTCCCTTGGCCTTGTGTCTTTGTGTTTGTAAATCACCTTTGTAAATAGCCTCACTATTGTATATAAATATATCTATATAAACACCGCCCCTCTTGCCTTGTCTTTATTATTTACCCTCATAATTCGCTCAAGACCCGATTCAAATAACAACTAATATGTTACGGTCTCCCCCGTACCCCTAAAAGCCGTCGGGTTCGTAACATAAATGGGGGCTCGTCCCGGAGATTGAGCGATTGTGTGTGTGAATAATATTGTAAAGGTTCGTATTGGTAGTGTGTGTAATAGTAGGCTAGTTCGCGTATGGTGTGCTTGCGCTGGTTATTTGTGGTTGCTATTGTTCGTGTTACGGTGAATATTGTTGTGTAGTGTTGTATAGTACAACTAGCTATATAACAATTAAGACAATGGCTTCGTCACAGTTCGATTTGGAGTTGTTTATTAATGAACCGTCCATCGTTATTTTTGAACAGTGTCGTAAGGCGGATTTATTCATTATCGCGGAGCATTTTGGCGTCTCTGTTAGCCGGTCTCTTCTTAAAAAGGAGATTCGTTCGGTCGTGTGGGATAAGCTCGTGGAGCTTGGTCTCTTGGTCCTGCCTGTTTTGTCCCTGGTGCCGGACGCTGAACCGATGTTGGGTGCTACGGCTTCCTCTGGATCGGAGGAAAAGGAGAGACGCCGGTTACCCTGCCGAGGTTTGAGGCGTTCTCTTCGCGAACCTCTTCTGGGTCAATGGTTGGGGCGAGGTTGAAGATCCGTTTGGCCCGCCTGCAACTAGAAGCACAGGAGAGAGTCCAGGAGAGAGAGGTACAGGAGAGAGCCAAGGACAGGAAACTGGCATTGCGGAAAATGGAGATTGAGGCAGAGACTACCCTCAAGCTGCGGCAATTGGAGTTGCAGAAGGCCGCTGCACAGTCGGTTGGGTCCACAGCCGTCTCAGGTATGTCCACGCCATTCACTGGACTCTATGATGTGAGGAGACACGTGGCTCTTCCTCCCTTTAATGAGACAGAGGTGGATACCTACTTTAGCACTTTTGAGCGCCTCGCTACCGCACTTCAATGGCCGAAAGACATTTGGACAACCTTGTTACAGTGCAAATTTTCCGGTAAAGCGCAGGATGCTACTGCTACCTTGTCTCTTGAGGACAGTTTGAATTACGAAATTGTGAAGGCTGCTGTGCTGCGTGCTTATGAGTTAGTGCCGGAGGCATATAGACAGAAATTCCGAAACCAACGAAAAGTCCCGACTCAGTCCTTTGTTGAGTTTGCAAGAGAGAAGGGAATGGTGTTTGATAAGTGGTGTGCTGCTAGCAAGGCTACGGATTTAAATTCTCTTCGAGAATTAGTTTTGTTGGAGGAATTTAAAAAGTGTACACCAGAGCGTTGTGTGGTATATCTTAATGAGCAAAAGGTTACGTCCTTAAATGAGGCGGCCATCTTTGCTGACGAGTTTACTCTCACGCATAAAACGGTGTTCGTGTCATCCCGTGAGAAGGCTTCTGATGACGACTTACCTGTTAGCTCACAGCTGAAATGCCCGAACTCTCCACCGATACGCTCCAAGGAAGAGCGAGAGTGTTTCTATTGCCATAAAGTGGGTCATGTTATTGCTGACTGTTTTCAATTAAAGAGGAAAAACTCAAGCCCACCAAGACCTATCGGTTTCGTGAAAGTAGTCTCAGAAACTACTCAGTCCTCCAGTAGCCGCGACAGAGGTGTTGTTGGCTACGACGCCTTCATGTTTAATGGTTTTGTGTCGCTATCTGGTGTAGCGAAGGACCATAAGGCAGTTCGGATTTTGAGAGACACTGGTGCGTCGCAATCCTTCCTCTTGGCTGGTGTCTTGCCCTTATCAAATGCGACTTCCGGTGGTGCGAATGTAATGGTACAGGGAATCGAAATGGGCTTTGTAACTGTTCCATTGCATAAAGTGCATATTAAGACCGATTTAGTCTCTGGGTATTTTGAAGTAGCCGTGCGTTCCGTTTTACCAGTCCCAGGTGTAGCCTTTATCATGGGGAACGATATAGCAGGTGGTAAAGTGCTACCAGTACTGAAGGTTTTGAAACAACTGAAAACGTGCGCTACGCCCGACATCCGGCAACCTCGCCCTGATGTGTTCCCCGCCTGTAGGCTTAGCCGAGCAGGTGAATCTGAATTCCATTCACGGAAATGGGGCGAGCAGGTGAAAGATATGCCCTCGATTAAGCTGCCAGTCACGCGCGAACAGCTTATTGTAACTCAGAACACTGATCACCTAGGGGTAACAAGAAAACGTAGGAGTGTTCCAGCATTGTTTTTGCCACAAGTTAGGAAAAAGAAACACAAGAAAGGTACCGACAATGTGTTGGCAGACGCATTGTCTCGTGTATATTAGGATACATTGTAGCCATGTGTTTTTGTAATTTCGTATTTTGAACTGACTGTATTTTGAGTAATAAGTTCGTTCTTATTGGTGGAAGTGTTACGTTCCACGTGTATGTGTGCTTTTGTCTTCTCTGTTTCCGTGTTCCGTAGGAGTGCCATCCGCCATTCCATTCGCCTTCCCTACTGTCAATCATTTCTGTGTCCTGGTCCCGCCTCCACCAATCACCTGCCCTTCTATAAAAACCCCATGACTGCTCCTGCAAGATCCCTTTTGCGCCCCTTTTGCCCTTTTGCGGTTTGTTTGCTGAACGTGAGAGACAGAGTGTGTGACCTTTGAAAGTTTGTTAGTGAAAGTGTATGGTTAAGTTTGTTTGTTCCCACTTAGGCCTTGGGATAGGTAAGAGGGAGGCCTCCATACATCTTCATCGATAGGTCAATCCTGTGTATAGAGACATTAGGAAAGGGGTGGTTGCCATCTGTGTACCTTTGTTTACGGGTAGCTAGTGTAGATTAGATAGGTAGACTTTTATTTCGTATAAAGGTTTAGATAGTCAGCCTATCTTCGTTTTTGTTTGTAGCTAGCCTGTTCTGTTTTACTAAGTTCATTTCTTTGGTAACACCCGTGTCCCTTGGCCTTGTGTCTTTGTGTTTGTAAATCACCTTTGTAAATAGCCTCACTATTGTATATAAATATATCTATATAAACACCGCCCCTCTTGCCTTGTCTTTATTATTTACCCTCATAATTCGCTCAAGACCCAATTCAAATAACAACTAATATGTTACGGTCTCCCCAGTACCCCTAAAAGCCGTCGGGTTCGTAACAATCACACACATGTATACACACACACACTCAAGTGAAGCCTTGTCAGCGCAACGTCCTGTATACCAACAGATATCATTGTTCACTGCACATTGCATATGAAGGAGGTTTTATGCTTGAAGCACACATATGGATATTATAGCCCCTTGTACGCCACTAAAGAGCTGACAGATTTTTTTGCAGTGAGTGATTCAGTTTTGGGGTTAGATTTATGCTCTCTAGATTATGTAAATTAACAAATATCACTCGTACTGCTCCCTTTGTGTGGGAGGTCAGAGACTAGGTTACATGTCAGGTACCTCAGTAGAGGTACATTTGTTCTAGGGTTTAACTTAATCTCAGAAAACCTTTTTGTTGTGTTTACATACACTCCAGTTATGCCTGTTCATGACCTTTCTGATACAAAGCTTAAGGCAGCCAATGAGGCTGTGTGGAGTAGACATTTGGAACAGAACCTTTCAGACATTTGGAATGAATCAGGGTGTTTTATTTCAGGACATTCGGGTGTTCCTTTCACAAGCAGCATTTTATTTATTTAATTGTCTTATTGCTGTGCTGAAAGGAACATTAACATAAGAAAACATTGCCAGTCTGTCTTGCTTGTCTAGGGAGAAGGAGGTTACTCCCCACATTTGTTTCTGGGTGCACAGTCCATCACTTAATTGTGACTGTAAGAAGCTTTGTGGGTTAGAAATTGATCTTATATCAAGCTAATACAGTAGTGCCCTGACAAAGTGCTTTAAAAAAGGGAACCACAGAGTGTGGAAAGGCAAATAATGGCAACAAAAAGAGCGTCTGCTAAATGCTTAAAATGTAAAATGTAAAAATGTGGCATTCAAGTTGCAGTAGCAGGGCTCTCTGGGGCTCTAGCTAAAATGAACATTATGATAACGTTGTTAAAATTCATACATTATGTTCATATGTGTTAGTGTCCATGTTTAAGTGTTTATAAATTCATGTGTAAGTGTTAATTCATAAATGTTTTCACAACACAACTGTCACAATTGCTGGGGTTGTCTACAGGGGGTAAATGTGGTGGAACACTAAAGTAGCCTAACGTTACAGCCTTCTTGAACATTAGCCAACTGACCAGAAAGCCAGTAGGGGCCAGTAGAGTTTACCTTAAAGCTAGCTAACATGTTAGCTAATAGAAGTTGGTCTATTTACCGGTTGACAATGTCGACAAAAGATGTCTTAGATGCCTAATGCGAGTTTGAGTTCGCCTCCGTTTATGCCTCAAGAAAAAAAGTTGAGCCAACAGCAGTAAAACAGCAACAGGAATCATGGTGATGGTAACATTAGCTAACTGCTTTAGCCACCGATAGCTACCGTTATTACCGCTATGGAAGTTGGTGCTAGTCGTGAGCTCGTGAGCTAACTAACGTTAGCACACAAGCTAGTTAGCTCACGACTTCCATAACGGTAGCTATTGGTGGCTAAAGCAGTGGCTAGCAGACAGCACCACAGTGGACAAAACCACACTTGCACATCATTAGAATTTCAACAATTTATTTGGGATTTAACATTCAAAACTGAACATGCAAATCCGATACTACCTGAGTACATTTCAACCTGCTGCCATGAGTGCTCGGTTTGTTTATGTGATACTGGGCACATCCGCTTGCGTTGGACGCAAATGACGTTCAGTTGTAGTGTCCGAAAACAGTTTAATCGTTCACTACATGGAACACTACATAGGGAATACTATATAGGGAATAGGGAACGAGTGAACGGTTTCGAATTCGTTATTTTACTTCCTACTAGGTGGTAGGAAAGAGCTTTCTTTCTTTTCTCCAAGTTAAAGGAACTTTCACCAGTTAAAGAAGCATTTTGCTATTGCAAACTGAAGGGACATTTTATTTCATTTTCTTTTCTTGTCCATGCTGTATTTCGATTTACCTACTAATTGTGTGTGTATATTGAACTGAATGGTTTAATAATGTTATCATACAGGTGTTAAATTGGATTGGATGATTGAAGGATCTGACCTTTCATTTTAAGCAGGTTACACCAGGTTGAATGATGTCATATGAACTTGTGTCTAGCCTGTGATATTGTCATTCTAAACATTTATTGCTTGTTGATACGGTGATTCAAATAATTATTTATTTTATACTGATCCCTTCAAATACATTTTCAAGTTCTATTTTCCAAACCCTGGTCTCTTTATTTCTCAACCACTCTTACCAAACTTGGAGTATTGGTGCACTTACGAGTCAGTAAGTCAGTCGAAACAAGTGCTACACATGGCACATTACAAGATGGATCCTGCAATAAACAACAGTTGATTATTAATACAAGACCAATGTATTACAGTGTATGTGTGTATGTTTGGGTATTTCACTGGAGTTAATAGTACTGAAATATATCAATATGTAAATCATAATGCACTGTTGACATTAGTAGCATGATTTTGGACATCTTAGCAATGTTTCACACTGTATTTGATGCATAGGCTATAGGCTGTCATGAGATATTATTATATGTATAGGAGGATGTGAGATAGGGCCAGTACATGGTGTGAATAAGGTAATACCTGCTAAGAAAACAATCTGTGACCATTTTCCATTCTGCATAAAAAATATAATTATACATTATATAATTGTCTGGTGAATCCTGTAGAGTATTGTCAAATTCTCTGTCAAAGTTTTGTTTACATTTGCCCACGGTGATGGGGGTTAGATTCCTCATCATGCCAGAGTCTGCTCTGGCTGGGAGTGCCAGTTTTGTTTACATTAAATGAGTACACATCTGTTTTTGGGCTATTTTGTTCGTAGCAGTAGATGCGCCATTCTCCAGACAGAGAGTGAATGCGGCTCCATTCAGTGCTTGCTGGACCAGAATCTGAACGGGCTATGCTTCCCCATTGAGAAGCAGATGACTGTATTCATTTATAAATCTCCGAGCATAGTGCTTCTAAAACAGTATGCATTTATTATCAACATTGAACAGCAGCTAGCTAACATAAAGTTTGATGTTTACCTGAGAGCACGGATAGCTCATTATCACTTGGGTCCACACTTTCCACACATGTAGGGAAGATAATGAGTGGGTGGTGCTAAAGTATCACTCCAACACGGGTTGACCAATGGAAACGCAGCATCTATACCTCCGTCTAAAGCCCGCCCACAGGATTTGTGAGTTGACACTCAACCGCAAAATCTCGACATGCAAACAAACTCTTGCGTAATAACCAAAAATCTTGTATCGCAGGAAAAGAAAATTTACGAGAAGTTTTAGGTCATGTAATCAAAGGTAGGGGCAAATATTATGCTCTCAATTATATCATTTTTGTTTGCAACACACAAATCCAGAGCCAGCCCTGACTAATTTGGTGCCCTAGGCAAGATTTTAGCTGGTGCCCCTTGCATCGCAGCCAATTCCACCACCAATCATTGTGTTCATACACTCGCACAGAAACTACTGCATAGCTTTATTTTTATTTTAGAAAAATCGCAGAATTACAACAATATTAAAGAAGCCAGTGCTAAATGCACTAAACATAACAATAATTATAAATATATATAAATAAGGGTATTGCACAAAATACAAACCCAATTGAAAATATTTATGGTTTGTGCAGCACACTTAAAAGAAAGTTTATTTCTCAAAATTATGTAGGTTATTCCCCAAACACCTGACTAGTCATTCCCATTTTCCCTACGTAAATTTCAGTAGGAAGTAACTGAAGGTAACTCTAGCTATTTATTAAATTAGCCAACGTTACTATCGTCCAACGGTAACTACTATGCAGTAAACTTTTTATTTAATCACATTACCTCTGTCCTGTCACTTCTCTTCTTTTTTTTCTTCCCTGGGCACCAGAGGACTTTGGTCTTTTTGACATGATATTAAATGTGATAGTGTATTAGTGATGTTAAATGTGCCACGTTCATTCTCTTAGTGACTGTCAGTGTCAGTAGTTAAGATAACCTGCCCATCCCCCCAGACTAAGGTAACACTAGTAGTGTTTTTCCACCGGATGATAAGGTACAGCACGGCAGTTACCAGTCCGTGCTACCACGTTTTGTCGCTTTTTCAGTGCCAAGCGAACCGTACCGAAGGAGCTAGCAATACTACAGGCCATTGATTGGTCAAGCGCAATCATCACAGAATCGTCAAACTGAATCTCAGACCGGCTCAGACACAACCACCATGTTTTTTTTAAGCTTCCCTTGGGTTATTGGTAGGCTATTATTCGGAGTTGTGATGGGAAGTTTGATTCTTCTTCCTGACTCGTTCGCGAACGATTCGTTCAGTGAAAATAACTCATCTTTAGATTTGTTCACTTGATTCAGTAATCCCCACTCCCCCAGAGAGCATAGGAATGGTTCGCGAATGATTCGTTCAGACACGTGTCCTTCGTTCTGGGAAGTGGAAATAGCCTTTCTTTGGCGTGATAGATTAACTTGGCCCATGAGTGCTAAACCATTGCCATGCATCGTTCTGATAGCAAAGAACTACATTGTAGCCAATTAGAAGAACTAAAGAGTTGTTATTCTCGAGCCTCGAAAGAGTTGTGATTGTCCTTCATCTCGTTCAGTAGCCTAGGGTAATGCCCATTTGTTCACTCATAAAACACGTTTTAAGGCAGTCAGCAGCTAATGGGTTTACTTTTGGTTTTACAATGTTATGTCCTGCAATATCGCACCATTTAAATGCTTTTGCACAATGCGATAACTTATTGTAATGGTGAGCATCTAGCTTAGCCCCCAGATTGCTAGCTGCCCTCCATTTAGTTCGTGTGTAGCATGCTAGGTGGCTACATATTCGTAGGCTATGGGCTACGAGGTCCCAGGGGCCCTTGCGGCTTAAAGTGTTCAGCTAGTTCTGTTCATAAATATTCAAGTATTAAAACCAATATGTTGTTTGAATGTTCTTTTATTGTTTTGTTTTTGAATATTTTCATATTTAAAATTATTTACATTTAAAAGTTGGCATTCCAACTAAAGGGGAAACAAAAGTATTTGGGTAACAATAGGTTCAAACATACATTTTACAAAGACGGGAACAACATAACAGACTAGACTATACATATATCAAAAGACAGGAATGGAAATACATATAAAACAAAGAAAACAAAAGACAAAAGGAGTTTCTGCTTGGGGGTTGAGTGCCCAGAGCGCACCTCCTCTGGGAGGGGGGGTGAGCTATATAATGAGTTATTTCCAGTGGCTCACCCCCCATTTCCTCCTTGCCCCTCTCTCATCCTTCAAAAAGTCCACCAAAATGTCATCCTGGAGGTTTTTAATCCTCCTCCAGAGAGTGAACAGGTCCACTGTGTGTTCTTGGTAGACCTTGATGTTCCTTGCCTCCCACAAGACCTGGTTAATGGTGTTAATGATCCTCCACTGGCGCTGCACAGGACCCTCTCAGTCGTCAGGGAGGATCTCAGCAGGAGCCTGTTCTGGGAGACAGAGGACACAAGGCCCCAGACCTGTCTAGACACGGAGCAATCCCAGAACAGATGGTGTTTCGAGTCAGTGCATCCGTGGGGGCAGTTCTCGGTCAGGGCTAAGCGCCGTCTAAACATGAATGGCCTGGTGGGGAGACAATCATGAGCAGACATCCATGTTATGGTTTATGATTTGCATTTTTCCATACAATTTCGGGGTTCAGGGCTGGGTTGCCCCTCGGGAGCATCATGGTCTCTCCCGATCTCAAAAAGGGCATTATATTTTTGCATGTCCATGAGGGCAACCCAGCCCGTCCTGAAGGCAAAATCCCTCAGGGCTCTGTATACAACCCACGTAAACTCTATGCTACATTTTCCTCTCTCCTCACCCCTCCTCCTCCCCCCCCCCCCTCCTGTATAACCGCAGATGACTTCTCATCCTTCTTTCACGAGAAGGTTGAGGTCATTCGCAACTCCTTCCCCCCTACCCCTCCCTCTCCCATCCCGCTACCTAAACCTCCCACCTCTCTGTCCTCCTTCTCACCCCTCCCTGACTCGGACATCCCTCAACTTGTTCTCTCCCACCGTCCCACCACCTGCCCTCTTGATCCCATTCCTTCCCCCCTCTTCCAGTCCATTGCTATGGACATCCTCCCCTTTGTCTCTAATGTCATTAACTCCTCTCTTTCCTCTGGCTCTGTCCCCTCCTCCCTCAAATGCGCCCAGGTTGTCCCCCTCCTCAAAAAACCCTCTCTGAATCCTGCTGTCATCTCTAACTACCGACCTGTCTCTCTCCTCCCTTTCCTCTCCAAAACGTTAGAGCGGGCTGTCTATAATCAACTGTCTGCTCATCTCTTACAGAACGACCTGCTTGATCCCAACCAATCTGGGTTCAGAGCCGGCCACTCCACAGAGACTGCTCTCCTTGCGGTCTCTGAGGCTCTTCACGTCGCTAAGTCGCGATCCCTTAGCTCCGTCCTCCTCCTCCTTGACCTGTCGGCGGCATTCGACACCGTGGACCACCGGATCCTGCTCTCATCTCTCGTCGAGATGGGAATCTCTGGATCTGTGCTGACATGGTTTGAGTCCTACCTGGCTGACCGGTCCTACCAGGTGGCCTGGAGAGGATCCTCTCCTCTCCCCGCACCCTCTCTACCGGTGTCCCGCAGGGCTCGGTGCTAGGCCCTGTCCTATTCTCTCTGTACACCAAGTCACTTGGCTCTGTTATTTCTGCTCATGGTTTTTCCTATCACTGTTATGCTGATGACACTCAACTGTTTCTCTCCTTCCCTCCATCTGATACCCAGGTCCCGGCACGGATCTCTGCATGCCTGGCTGACATCTCCGCATGGATGTCCACCCACCACCTGAAGCTGAACCTGGGGAAGACAGAGCTGCTCTTCCTCCCAGCGAAGGGCTCCCCGATGATTGATGCGTCAATTACCGTGGAAGGCTCCATAGTGTCTCCGTCCCAGTCTGCCAGGAGTCTCGGGGTAACCTTGGACAACCAGCTGTGCTTCTCGAGCCATATTGCAGCGATCTCCCGGACCTGCCATTTCTCCCTCCACAACATCCGGAGGATCAGACCGTTCCTCACCCAAGAGGCCACTCAACTCCTGGTCCAGGCCCTGGTGATCTCACGTCTGGACTACTGCAATTCCTTGCTGGCAGGCCTTCCGGCCTGTGCCATCAAGCCACTGCAACTAGTCCAGAACGCTGCTGCTCGCCTGGTGTTCAACCAGCCAAAGTTCACCCACGTCACCCCTCTACTCTCCTCTCTGCATTGGCTCCCCATCGCAGCACGCATCAGATTCAAGTCACTGGTGCTTGCTTTTCAAGCGGCCAGAGGTACTGCTCCCCCATACCTCCAGTCACTCATCACGCCCTACACCCCGTCCAGACCCCTCCGCTCCGCCTCCGCTGGCAGACTGACTGCCCCATCCCTCCGGGCGCCTGGCAGCCGCTCCTCGCGGTCTTGCCTCTTCTCTGTCCTGGTCCCTCGATGGTGGAACGACCTCCCGCAATCGGTCAGGACTGCGGAATCACTTCCAATCTTCCGCAAGAGACTCAAAACCCACCTCTTCAGACTCCACTACCACTGAACACTGCCCATCTAGTCAATCTGTCATCACCACTGTTTACTTGTTCAAAAAAAAACAAACAAAAAAAAAAAAAACCCACTAACCTTTTCTTTCCCAATGTTACAGGTATGATACGCAGATGCCTGCAATGATGTCTTTTGCCGTTTTACTGCACTGATCTTGTACGCTAACTTTGATTGTTCTCACCTTGTATTAATGCACATCTTGTAAGTCGCTCTGGATAAGAGCGTCTGCTAAATGCTTAAAATGTAAAAAATGTAAATGTAACATATGGGGGGTCCCAGCTGTATGGCACAGTGATCCAGCCCACACAGACCCATAGATCTGAGGAAGGGAGTGGCATAGTACTTAGCAAATTTACCAGGGGCCACCTACCCCCCCCACCCAGGGTGTTCTGGACCATTGCGGCCAGACCCTGTGCCAATATAACTGATGTTATATCTGGGACCCCCCTGCCCCCTTTCTCATCCTCCTTCATCAGGGTTGTCCTCCCCAGCCTCTCCATTCTGCTCCCCCAGACAAAGTGAAAGGCCGTTCTAGCAACAAGTTTGCTAGTGGTTCTGTCTGGGGGAAACACTTAGCCAATATAGAGAAGGTTGGGAAGGACTATAGCCTTCAGGACCAGGATCTTACCCGTCATTGTCAGGGGCCGTGTGCTATAGCTCCCAATTTTTTTCTGAACGTGGCGGAGGGCCTCCTCCCAGCTCCAGTTTCCTCCCCCGTCATTCTGGAAGGTAACCCCCAGAAGCTTTATGCCTTCTGTGCGTACAGGGAAAGAACAAGTTAGCGACTCACTCCATGACGGCAACAGGTACAGTTCCCTCTTGCCCCAGTTGACCAGGGCGCCTGTGGCCACACAGAAATCGTCCACCATCTTTGTAGCGGTGGTGATGGAATGACTATCTGTGCCAACAATGGTGATGTCGTTCATGTACGCCATCACACCGAGCCGCTCCCCACGGCCAAAAACTAATTAGATATCTTTCTGTCAAACTCCAGAGAAAACCCACGTCCGTACGTGAACTTGGCCTCACACAAAATGGACGATACGTCTTCTCTCTCACTTAACTCAAGGCAACGTAAGGGTGATCCTGCTTTCTAATTGGCCAATTCTCAACGAGATTGTATTTCTTATTGGCTTGTTACTGTCTGATAAAATCCACAAATCACCTCTTCCATGTTTCTCACATGTAATACCATTTTGGTTATACATGTAACATTTAAGTCAACATTCATGTCCTGGTTTCTCTTTATTAATTTGAATTAACTATTTAAATTATTGTTGTTTGGTTTTTTTCTCTTCAGTGTCTAACATTTAGTATTATTCATTTCTTTTAAGGATCACTCTATTTATTTAACTCATTTTATAACA